>VOMN01083074.1:0-91061 GCA_014899125.1 Orchestia grillus | reverse complement strand
GCTACGATGTCCCAGTGAGCCTGATAGACCCCCACGCTACGATGTACCAGTGAGAGAAGTCTTGAAACATTTATAATAGATGATACTGCTGGACAGTAACACATGATACTGCTGAATAGTGAAGAATAATACTGCTGGATATTAAAGGATAATACTGCTGGATATTAAAGGATAATACGGATGACGTAGCTAATAATAATGAGACTTACGTATCGTTCTAAGCATTATTTACAGTGGAGTCCAAAATTAAGGTACAAAAATGAAAACTAATATACTTCTGTAGTTAGTGCAACAAATTTTCTCAATTTTTTACAAACGATAAACAATCTTAATTCTCGAACATTTCGCATATTTTAAGTTGTATGAAAATAAACAAAGGAAGTTTTGAAAACTGTGTTATTTTTGCAGTGTCCAAAATTAAGGAACAAATTACAAGTCTAACAATATCAGGAAAAATATGTAGTCATTAATCATTTATTATCTAGTATTTACTGTGTAGACCTTTCTTTTCAATAACTGCTGTACAGCTTCTCTCACAGGTTTTCACCAGCTTAAGGCATTCTGTAACTTTAAATTTTGCCCATTCTTCCTGTAATTTAAGCCACAAATCTTCAACATATAACATAGTTCGGTCCAAATCTTTCTGCTCCTAAGTTTTTCATATGGTTTTTACGGGATTCACATCTGGACATTGAGCAGTTCAGTCCATGACCTCCATTTTTGCTCCTTGAAATTGTCTAATCAAGCTTGGCCTCATGCCAGGATGAATTATCCTGCATTAATAACGGCTTATCAATAGCAGAATTTCATGACCCTGGAATGACATGGTTTTCTATCAAATTCCTACACATTCCAGCATTAATTCTTGAATTTAAGCTCATAAAAAGTGACGTACCTTGCCTAGAAATAATTCCACAGATCATGACGCTACCTCCACCGAATTTATCGTTTTCATTCAAATATTCACCTCTTCGCCTTCCTACTTATTGCTTACCATCACTTCTGAAAACATTGAACTTTCTTTCGTCACTAAAAAAACTTTGCATTAGCCATTCTCTGATCAGAGTATATGTTTTTTGGCGAATGCCAATCTTGTTGCTTTTTTAATAGTTAAAGACTTTTTCTGAGGACTCCGAGCGAAGAGCCTATTGCATAAGCGCCCAGAGACAGTTTGTCTGGACACCTTAATTTCATCTTTCACTTGTTTAGATATGCCACCTGCAATGTGAAAGCGATCTTTCAATGCGAGGCGTTGCAACATTCTGTCCTCTTTAGCTGTATTCTTCCGAGGCCATCCAGGTTTCTTCACTCTATTGCTGCCACCAGTGTTGTTATATAACGTTAAAATTCGGCTGACAACACGTTTCGAACGGTTTACCTTTACTTCAATTTGGTCAATCCTGTGATTATCCTTTCTAGCTTCACAATTGCAAATTTAACGGAAGCATCCACTAAGCTCGTTGCGACATGGGTAGCGCACTGCTACAATTATGAACCACCGTCACATTTTTAACCTTAAATTTGCTTTATCATAAAACCGGATTAATGAAAATTACCGTTCATTTCTTGTAATTTGTTCCCTAATTTTGGACATTTCAAAAACAATGCAAATTTCAAAATTCCGTTTGTTTCAGAAACATCGTAGCCTTCATTTTTGTTACTCAATTATGGACTCCACTATATATTTATATTCGGTTGCCATGCGAGTACTTGCTCATCATTTTTGAAATAATTCTCACCTATTTTTGTAGATACCGTTTGCGTGGGCGGAAATAGTTAACCATGAGCAAATTCAACGTCCATCTATTGCGTATATTCGGGCCTGGCCTCTAGGGTGCACGAATTTATGTGCCTCCATCCTGTTAAGTAGTTAATGATTACCTCAACTTTAAGGCTGAAAGAAAGACAATAGAGGTATACCTATAAATGTTTATTGAAAATATTAACCTAGTGACCAATGTCTAAAACATCAAAATCATCCTACAATATGTTCCTGTAGTAAAAGTAACATTTTGCTTTTGTATCTAGCTTTTACGTTAAAGAAATTGTACAAGCTTTTATGATCTGAGGCTCCCAAAACCTGACCTGTTCACTTTCAAGTGCTCATCTGTTTTTTCTATGCTTTGTCCTCGATTTTGGCCAAAAAACGGTTGTAGATTTACATGATTCAAAATTTCAGATTATCATTCAAACTTTCCCATCATCTTCAGCGTAAATCAGCACCTATTATTGTGAAACTAATTGCCTACTCAGTCAAGTTTTGAAAGACAAAAGTCTTGTGATGTGAAGTAAAATTGAAAATGTATGTTGCGAACGCGAGGCACCATCTTGCTTGCTCACCTATTCCCTCTCCTGCCCTCCCACAGCGTACAATTTTAATGCTTACTATCATTTTGAGTTATAAATCCAGCGAAAAATAGATTTAGAAGTGCACCTCGGCTGAGTTGCTTCTGATTAAGCCGTATGAAGTGAATTAGACAGAGACACCTAGGTACGCTGTGAAGACAAAGAACTTTTATCATGTGAGCTGGAAAGAAATAAGAGCAATCACGTTTAGATGCGGATAACATCATTGTCCAAAGACATGTACATTTCTGAATCATTAATAAATAAAAACTTACTATACACAGTGGACATAGCATGTGGTCAGCACAGACGAGTGTTTCAATAAGTCACACAGATGTTCATGCTAATCGCACTTGCAATTATGGGGCCGCGATGCA
This sequence comes from Orchestia grillus, assembly GCA_014899125.1. NCBI lineage: Eukaryota > Metazoa > Arthropoda > Malacostraca > Amphipoda > Talitridae > Orchestia > Orchestia grillus. The sequence continues at coordinate 88,338 of VOMN01083074.1, read as the reverse complement.
AATTGCCACTTGTCAGTGGCAGTCTCTATGACATCATTCGAGTAATTTTGACTGATGTTAGGCTCTCATTATAACTGAATAGTGTTTCTTAGTCGAAAAAGAAACTTCCTTTTTCAAGTGACTAATGGTGATCTAACTTTGTCGCATTGAGGTTGTTTAACTTTCGTACTGCGAAAAGAAGTGTGCTCAATTTTATCAAGTGAAGTTTCGTAGAATTTGAAACGACAGTAAAACTTTTTTCATTCTATTGCAAACGACGCTGCTAAGTACTGTAGAGCAATTATTACGGGTAGTCCAATTTCTATTCCCGCAGTCGCTTAAAGCTAATTTTGTTTACAGTCTAGTCGTAATAAAGTTCTGTATTCAGCACAAATATTTTGACTGGTAAGTTATCTAAAATCACGAGCAAATTTTTCCTGGCTACAAACGTGTGCCTTGATCGAAACCGTTACAAATATACTTTCAACCAATTTCCAGCTCTGAAGTATCGCAGCATCGTTTCTAGAGGGTGGAAGTACACAAACCAGATGCAGTAGGTAGGTAATACAGCTGTCTCCCCATAAGTCGCTATATCGGTTCCTGCAATCGACCGCTCTATCTTATTATTTGCTTATGACAAGCTCTATTCCAGTCTCACGACGCGCTCTATGTACTTCTCATGACACAGATATTTTCCGCGTCATTTGATGCTCGCTCTATGTAGTTGATGCCAATCTAAATGAGGGACGTATATGTACACAGCGGCTGCTGGCTAGATCCGATCCATAGCGTTCAACTCGCATGCGCATGTACTGTACTCGCTTCAAAACCTAGACTTGTGCCCCATGGGACGCACGTCCACGGTGGCAGGTGCCGAACCCATCCAGGTGGGCGGCGTAGGCTGCACCTCTCAAAATTTGTTTACGCCACTCATTAGGAGCTGGCGACTTCTTATGAAACTCTCAATCATCTCACTCGGTGTTCTGAGAACTTTTACCCTTGCGCCTCCCAGATAAGCAGAGCAGAAGCGATTTTTTCAGAGGATGAACACAAATTGCTTTCTTAATGGAAATGGTTTCAGTCCAAAATGCGGCGTGTCCAACAACAAAGGTCTCCTCTTGGGAACAACAAAAGGTTAAGTTTTTATACTATAAGTTTGAAGTGCGGCACCTTGTTTATGAATTCACTTAACCCCCAGGTCACCCTGTTTTTGGCTACTCAAAACCGCAAAAAAATTAGGATAAACAGCTGTATCAAAGTCGCAACTTGAAATTTCTGCCGGAACAGAGATAATTTTTCTGTCGCGTCCGTAAATGCTTGAGACATTCCGTCAAAAATGGCGAATGCTTTGACAATTAGTACTAGTAGAATTAATGCAATCGAGCAGGCAGATTAACACGTTGACAATTACATGCCGACAAATATCTCTACTGTGAATTTAAAAATGAAGGATTTTGGTTTCACAAGTTTGGTTACTCTATTAATTTTCTTTCTAATCAGAACAAGCTTATTCGAATGATGAACAGAAATTTGAAGAAAACTCAAAAATTTGCATTTACACATGGTAGTGCTTTGGTTACATTAGGTTAGGTTAGGTTAGATGATCGCGTGTACCATATGTGATCCACTTCAGAGTCAACGTGTTAACTTTGTCTCTTATTTCGAGAAGCCCATGTCGATCGTCAAGCTTATAAATGTATTTCACTTTCAACTTGACAAACTTTCTGAATGGATAATTTACATACGATGGGATTTCGCCTTGTATTTGTACAATAGTAGCCGAAACCAAACTTGAAACTTGACTTTCGAATGCCAAAGTCTTTATGTGCATTTTGAAGTATCGAAAGACGTACTGAAGTGGGTGGTACATACATCGGGACAAAAATCTCTTTGAAATTGTAGAAATGTATGAATACTTTGGATTTTGGAATCGATCCGATCACTATTTGCTGGGGTATGTAAGAATGTATGTACTGTGAATGAAATAAAAATGTTATGCTCCTGAAAAGCCAAACTTTGGCAAATGGTAAGCAATATTCTACCGAACAAGTTTGCTACATTGTCTGTCAGCTGATGTCTTAAATCGGCGATTTTTTCCCCTCATTTATAATGTAAATCAGAATCAAAAGCAAATATTATTTCTATTGAAATGTAGCAGCAGCAGATGCTCTAGTACCGTCCAATATGCATATATTCTGTAATTCATTTTCATTTAAGGATAGTGTCAAGAAAAGAGAACGTTTGGGCTTGCAATCAAAATCCTCATTTTTCGTTCTTCTGAAGAAATTTTATGCTCTGAATGACCAATCCTAAAATTCAGTAAAGAAATTCATAAATCCACTCTCACATGGTGAGAATTACGTCCTTTACTTCGTTTTTACCATAAAATTGAATCGCACTATCGTGAAGTTTGTATTAAATTTACTTCAAAATTTTGTTATAACACATGGGATCAATAACTATAAAGAATAATTTAAGACTTTATATGCGTATATATATTGAAATTTGCCTAAGATATTTCACCCACATACAGACATGGAGTGTATACGACCCTGGCTCTCGGGCTAGGTTAGGAATCCAAAAAGAAAATAAAGTTTATCAACCTACAGTGTCTTTACTTTAAAAATCGAGCAATTGCAATTCGTTAGAGTTTTTCTAAGCTTTCTTCTATAAACACGGCATCGAGATTGAATTTTACGCACACTATATCTACGCAAGGACTAGGCTATGGAAGCTTCGTTATTTTTTAAGGCATTAACCTATGGATACCATAATTTGAAATTGAAAAATTTTCCATTTTCTTTTCCTTCAGTCATTCATTTGTACCTTAAATAAGGATAATATATGTTTCCAAGATATGTAGCATTGTAGAGGTCGTCAAGTCAGGTTAATTTGCATGAATTTACCATATAAGCTTCTGCCACCTTGTGCGACCTACGTCTTCAACTCTGCTGCCACCACATGAGCGTGTGACCACGGTAACTAGAGTTGCCGACAGGGTCTAAAGGAGGATCTACAGTGTGACTAATTCTTTTCCTTGCCCCTAAAATAATGATGGTAAGTAGAGTTACCGTCAACACACAAAGGCTTAAGGAATGCATTTTCAACGCATTTCATTAAACTTGGACTTGATCTGTAAGTCTAAGCTTTGTATTCTAAATTCAATCAGCTAACTACCGAAATGAAAAATTGTGTATAAAAATTTTCCTTGCGGGTAATTTTTTCGTGAAATTAAAGCAGGTACTCAATATAATTAAGGTAGCCCTAGATTCCTCAAATTTGGACAGCTCACAATCCCATTTAACATATATTATTCGTCAGGTGCAGTGTTTCTAAAATCTTCACGTCTTACAAAATATTCGCCCTAACAGAGCAACATTTTATCAATCAACATACTGTATATACACACAAAAATAATATCAGTTTTTAAAAGTTAATTAGACTAGTTTTGATCTGACTTGCCAGTAAAATGTTCGATATTTATTAAATACCCCTTTCTTTTATCTCACAATGTTTCCATGAGAGTCCCAGGAAGAATCCCATTCATGAACCACATCGTGTACACATCCATCGTCGACTTCCAACAAGATGGACTAGCGGCACAAGTCTGCTCGATCTTTACCAGTGTTCTTGGCATTCCAGAACCTCGTATATCTGTTCTGACAACATCTCCACCAACACCAGCATCCACCACCTCATCTTCACCACCACCAAACCAACCACCAACAGCCGCAGTGACAACAACAGCAAGCCCCAAAACACACACGCATTCTTGATGCTTGTACCTTCAAATTGAGAAGATAAGCGCGCTGGCGCACCGATGTATCAATCATTGCCCGGCTTCTTCTCCCGCCGTTCGACCCTAGCTTGAGGTGGAATTAATGCACATCTTGAGGCTTGGCTTCACCCGAGCCAGCGTCGCTGGTGATGCTGGCCTCTAATAAGCTAACACACGTACTGAAATCTCGTGAACGACTTGCAATCCTTTTTGATCTTATTCCGAATGTAATCTCAGTAAAAATAGCCCAAATGCAGCTGTGAGTTAATTCGAAATGAGAAGTTTGGATTTGAGTATTCTTAGCCCACTGGTGTTTTGGTTAAAATCTGTGGTTTACTGGTCTGCTTAAAGGCTGCCTGTGGGTGGATGGGTTGGGTCCGAGTTTCATTTACGAAGTAGAACCATGAAATTTATTATGAACGAAAAATGAAGTAACTCAGTCTCGAATAGTTTTGTGTTCTTTATCAAAGACGTTAAGGGACGTAATTTTAACCTTGTGATTTAAAATTAGCACTTTGACTGCGATTCTCTACGCAGGAAATATTTCATGTCGACAAAAATTTCGGCTGTGAGTTTAAAGTTGAAGGATTTTGCTGTCACAAATTTGGTTGTCCTATTCATTTTCCCCCTTATCCGAACCAACATATTCGAGTTACGAACACAAATTTTATGAAAACTCTAAAATTTGTATTCTTAAATGTTAGTACTTTCATTTCGTTACGTTAGGTTAGATGATCGCGTGAACCATATATGGCGCACGTCGCAGCCAAAGTGTGAAGAAAACAAAATGATACTTATTTAGGTTTTGTTTTTTAATTTTCCTAATGTTCTGTAAGTCCTAACAGGAGTTGATAGATTTTGACAAAGTCATGTGTTTTTTCACGCTAAAATGACAAATATTTGCCGCGGATGCCTCGTAATATTGCGCAACCCAGTTAGATCCATGCTGGAAGGCGATTGGTACTCTAATATTAGATGTCTTGTTTAGGTTCTTCGGTAATTAACTATAGTTTTGACGTGCAAATAAAATTTCCAACTGAAGAGCATTGGTCCATTACCGCAATTGTTTTCAGAATTTGTTAACTCTCATCATACACGCGCACATACAAGCACGGACTCCTGCAAAGCATGTGGCCTGTTCTAAAATACATCAGTTCGACGTCCTTAATTTTTTTTTCGTGGTATCTACCTTTTATTAAATTGAGAATCTTCAACGTTTTCGTAGAAGTAAAAATAGAAGTTCACGTGTAAAGCAATGTCCTCCAGTGCTTGCGGCTTGTCTTTGGTGTACCATTAAAACTTTTTATCAGATGGTACTGGCCAGAGACGACCGGTGAGGAGCAGCCTTCTCTGCCCCTTCCAACTGGAGTCGTAAACTTTCCTGAAGGAACATGCATCGAGTTACGGCTCTTTGCCTCCGAGGTGATTTGTCGGAAGGTTGTTAAAATTTCAGCTAATGGCGATTATGAACGCAATCGGAGTCTTTTTGATACAGTCTAATAAAAGATGGAACGGAAAACAATATGATGGCATGTCGTTCCGTATATACACGGACAGAATTACATTTGTTTCAGCAAGCACAGCCCGTAGGAAACAATGGAACTCAATTGATAATATTTAGTGAATATGAAACTTAAACTGAATCAAGTAAAATGTAAGTGTAGAAATTGTTACTATTTCTTTTCACACAGGGCTTAAATGTTTATTTAGGAAAATGCTCAACGAATAGCTGAAATATGCGTGAAACCTTCGATAAAATCCTTTTAACTCGACTCGGCAGAATTATCTTGTCTTCAATTATAACCGACAACCAACCGTTTGCAAGAAAGTTAACAACTACTTTACTCGAGACACAAGAATTATTTTCCAACTAGTTTAAATCAACTGAGAAAACATGCTATACTTCTCGAGCACTACGTGGTCCAAGGCCAGTATAATGAGGTTCAGAACATCTTTTTCTGCAGAGCAAGTTAGGTGTGGTGGTGCAAACTTTATGCCTTTTTTCTGTCACCTTCATCAAAGAAAGACACTTTGCAACCGAGTCCCGAAAAAGTCAGTGAGGTGACCGCAGTGGGCGAGTTCGAGCGGACTGAAGCAGGACACCTCCGTGTATTGGAGAAGTTTCCGTGACTAGCGGAGCAGGCGCACGAAATTGAACACGAATAATATAGCCGGGAGAGCCTCTAATGTCCATGAATCAACAGGCTGGTGGTGTCTTGCATCAAATTATTGCCTGGGATTATACTTGGTGCCACGAATCGACCATCTCTATTGGAGAATGCAGTACTCGGTTTTATTGCCAGGCTTACATTCAGGCATTGGGCGTCGGTAATTTCTGTGGCTGAGTGGAAAATTTGATTTTAGCGCTAGCCCTGCATGTTCAGTGCCTAGAGTCGATAATATCCCTTGATCAATGTGATGTTTGACTTTATCTGTAGGATCAACCATGCAGTATAGTTCAGGCAACGAAATGTGGGCACCGAGTTGATAACACAGATTACATGTTAACTGTTAGTTAATTACCTTGGTTACGATAGTACCGACATCAGTGATTGTTTGAAAATTCGAAGTAATTTCAGTTTAAAAATTACCTTCATAGGTGTAAAATCGATAAATACAAGAGCGGCAAACACTCGAGTCAAATTTTTAAATTCTTTAAGAGGAAGTTGAGGCAAATGTAAACCGATCAGGGAGGGAGTTATGGGACTATGAAGCTTGTAAAAAGATCGATGCTAGTTGTTCGAAGGTGATAAAACACCACTTCCTAGGGTGATAAAACTCCACTTCCTGTTTGTACTTGCAAGGGATTTTGAGACAAAATTCTGACAAAAGACCGAGGAAGGCGGTTTCCAAATTTAACTTTAGGTAGAAGACGATTGGTGAGTCAATGGGAAACCTGATGATCTCAGTATAGAAACTGTTGAAGAAAACCTTATTTTCTACCCTCAAAAAAAAACTAGCAATAACAGGACCGTGTACATAGCTGGAACCGTGTTGGCTTCAATTGGAACAGCTAATTACGAAGGTTTTTAAATACGTAACATTCTGCAAGTATTTGACATGCAAATGGTTACTACTCAATTTTCAGAGTTCATCCGATTTACCGGTATAGGGCACATAAAAATTACAGAGGTTTTTTGTAGTTATAATTTAGAGAGTGTAGGTTACAGGACTTATCAATTTACACAAACTCAATACGCAAAGAATTACTGCATCTTCATTCGACCCGTTTGGGCCAAAGTAATTCCAATGAATAAAAGTTATTCTTATTTGACAAAGTTATTCATTTGTGCCAAAGTTAATCCTTTGTTCTGAACGTAAAACTCTGTCAACGATCAACTCGTGTTTCCTCACATCTTAACATCTTTCGTTTTCAAAGTTTTAATGCTTATTCTGACTAAGGTAATGAACTTTATCGGAATGCGTGATAAGATTGCTGGGCAAATCAATATAACTGTGGAAAATACTGGAAACTTTTCCCTAAAACAGTTACCTATCGATGGAATGTTGTGAGAAATTATTTTGAGTGTCCGGTATGTGATGTACACATTTATCGACTGCGATCGCTGAGTGAACATATCGACTGCGATTGCTGAGTAGCATATCGACTGCGATCGCTGAGTGAGCGTATCGACAGCGATCGCTGAGTGAGCATATCGACTGTGATCGCTGAGTGAGCGTATCGACAGCGATCGCTGAGTGAGCGTATCGACAGCGATCGCTGAGTAAGCGTATCGACGGCGATCGCTGAGTGAGCGTATTGACAGCGATCGCTGAGTAAGCGTATCGACGGCGATCGCTGAGTGAGCATATCGACTGCGATCGCTGAGAGAACATAAAAAATTGATGATTGAGATTAGAGTGCACCAGCCGCTGGGCGTACGCAGATACAGGGCTGCTAATTCTGTAGATATTGTTCAAAAGCTTTTGAGTAACTCGATCATTCATCCTGGGATTATGAATCGGGGCTCATATATGACATTAAAAAACGTGTAAGCATGTATGCTTAAGAGGGTTCGCTCAAGCTCTAACTTGGTACTAATCTTGAGGGCCTGCAGACCTGAAATGCTGCTGAATATAATGGCTACAGTTTATATAGTAAAACTGAGTATTTTATTGCTTTTTGAAATCAGTGCTAGATTATAAAAAAGTCGTAATGGACAGGCTAATCCCGGCCTTTCATAAATCCATTACCAACAAGGGACCGACGAGTGTAATGACGCGTCAGGGGAATGTTGACTTACTTTAAATCAGCGTCTCCCAAATTTTTTCATCACGTGACCTCTTTCAGTAATACCGAACCTATCAAGACCTTCACAGTTCTAAGCCTTCTGACAACACACTAATATTCAATGGCGTGAATTTATTTCAAATTTACTCCGTTCTCGCAAACTGGATATATGTAGCACATACAGTTGGACCTTCCATGATCCCCAGTAAAGGCTTGTGACCCCGGCCCCCTTGACTCCCTTGTGTTTATTACTACCAGGCAGTTTGCAAATCAGGAATTTCACAGTTGTGTGATAGAAGGCTATAGTATAAGTTAAGGTATAAAGTTGCATTTAAGTTTTTTCATATTCGTTGAAAAAATCGTCATCATCGTCACGGGTTCCTGTGGAAACCGTCACGGATTCAACCTTTACGTATAGGAATAAATATATTTAAAAATAATTTTATTCCAACAAATAAAATGTAAACATATTAGCTTTTTAAATGCTGTTTAGTTAATGATAGATCAAAATTGTCTGCTATCCCATTCGGTAAATTGCTAAATTAATTGATAAAATACCTGTAAGGTAAAATTTACGTAAAAGTATGAATGCTCCCACGCGTAGGTGACACTGAACCCCGGCCTGGGTGGCCCTCTTTCCTACGCCTGGGTTGAGCGGGGAACGTCAGGTTATGATCTCTTTTCCCAAGAGGAAACACATCTTGACTTGAAAATCAGAGTTAGGTCTTTATGATAATGATCAAAGTCACGGATAAAACCGGTCATTTCGTTACGATTACCTCCAGCAGGTCAGTTTGGTCCCCAGGTTCGCCAGGTGATGCTTGAGAGTGGATACAAATCTGAAGAGTGATAAATGAACAGATACTCAGATGGCCGTCGAACGTCTTCGGATTTCGACGACTCAGTTCTCTATAAAAAATAAAAAATGTGTTTATGTAAATAGTTACAATACGAACAATGTAGAAGATATCAGATGAACTTTTTGGTAAGCCATTTAGTAAAATACTAAGGACAAGTGAAGCTCAGCCTGTTGGCCCACAATCTGAAAATCTAGTAGGTAAATGTTCGCTGTTAAAGCATTAACACAGCTCATAAAAAGTACATGATTCTACCGTAATTGCAGATGTATAGCTATAAATAAATGTTATCAGAGTCAGCAATCAATTTTTAAAATATGTGTAGGAATTATAATGAAAATAATTTTTCGTAAGAAATCAGGTACATAAATGTTTGCTTATAAAATTTAAAGCTTTCGAGGCGAAGTCTCTGGCCCAAAAAACCTCAAAAAATAACTCACGACACACGTCCGAGTAGCTCCACATATATAGAGGCCAATTTCGTATTTTTCTCAGAAGATTGGATGCATCACAGAAATAACCAATTTCAAAACATGAAAGGTTTTCACTTTCATGTTTTTCATTTCATTATTCGCAGATGTAATTTGCTAGTGCCTATCAAGGCTTCGATCGCTATATTATCTCACTGTAATTATAAGCGAATATTTAACACATCTCTTGGTAATTTTTAGACTGATACGATCGCCGGCTATCCTTTCCAGTAGCGCAGAGGGATGATTTCAACAGTCAAAAATAATCTGTATTTATTCACTGTTCTTAGTGGCTATGACGGTCAGTTTGACCTGTTTAAAGCAGAAGGTTGACATTGAGAGAAGATCTGGTTAACACGGTTACTTGGGCGCATTTAATAATATTGAGCACGTTAAAAACGATATCAACAAGTACTCCTACAGGAAGCTTGGACCCGAGCGAAGGTTATAATTTTTAGCGAGTGTAATGATAACCTAAACCGAAATACATGAATCCCATTTATTTACACCATAATTGGGCGACTATTTCCAAGTTAAAGCTCCTCCGTTAGGAGAGTACGTTATACCATCACCGTCTATATATGGACGTCGAAATCCCTCGGATGGGGGGGGGGGGNATAGGATAGGCATAGTTAGGCAAAAGGGTTAGGTTAGTTAGGTTTATCTATCCCCCATAGTCTATGCTATGGGGGCAGGCGTCGCCTGAGGGACAATGTTAGGTCACCTCAGCTCTAGCTAGGCCTTTGGAACTTCTATCCTTCGTGCCCACTTTGCTTTTTTCCTTTTTCATGCCTTCTTCGCTTATGTTTGTTCATCTATTCCTCCTCATCTTTCCTAACTTGTTGTTTCTATACGCAAGGGATCTTGTGTGGGAGCTCGCCTGTGGATAGACTCCAAGCTTTCTGAAGTCCATTCTAAATTTTTTCTTCTTTTGGTTCTCTTGAGATCGCATTCCATGTGGCTATGGAACTTCAAACTAACTAACAAATATTAATAATAACTAATGAACTTTAAAATCCACTTTCCTTTTTTATAGAGATGCTGCTAGCCTTTCATTTAAAATGCAGCCGTGTTGCAGTTATAAATAAGGCTGTACCTAGTTTATCAGCTAAAGCTAAATGAAGCTTTATGTGCGAAAAGTTTTGGTCGTGAAGGGTTATGGAAATATTAGCCGATTTGAACATACGTTCCCCTTCAGACAGTTTCTCGGACAGTGATCAGTAAATAATGTTTTGAACACGCGTCGTTAGCCAAGCGCTCTAAACGCGGTGACAGTTTGCTGAACTTTACGTACAAATTATGCCAGCGGAGAGAACTGATCTCGGAAATCGGTAAACAGACTTACGCTAACTTTCACTTGTACGTCTAGTAAGAAATTATTACAATGCAGCGCGATCTGGTGCCAGAAATAGTTAATCCAAATTAGACTCACGATACTAATAGTTTTAACATATTTTAGTGAATTTTAAAAGCTAGATCCAACCACAACACATGCCGACCTATGGACGCTCCACGAGTCTTAGCTCACCAGTTGGATCCCACTTTATTTACAACAGGCTGACATTCATGACAGAACTGGTTGCTTTTCAAGAAATACTCAAATATCTGCGCGCGAGATACAGTATTAAGCAGCTGCTTACATGCTGAAGTTAGGAATGCTGTCAGCTTCATTGCGCGTAAAGGGAATTAGTAAATGCATCTGCGTGTACAAAGGGCTGTTTTTTATCACACTTCGGAATTAGTCATGTACATTTGTTGAAGAAATTGAGAGATGTAGGATAGCTTTATGAGTAATGTGCTACCTGGTGCATATCAGGGGTTTTCAATCGCTGCCTTAAAAAATATATTCTTTACTCAATTTGACATCATAATTTCTCAACTTCAATACGATTTCAAAAATTCACCGCGAGCGTCACTCTCTTCTAATTTTCTCAATGACAGAAATTCTCTCATGGTGCAGGAATGGGTTAACATGACCGTTAATCGTCAGGCATTTGGTCCTTGATTACGCCGAGGTCGTTTATTGAGTGACTACAACGACGACAAAAATTCCTGGACGATGTTACTCGAAATTGGTCGCCATTCCTTCCTCGAGTTGAGGCTGTGGTCAGGTACGTAAGACCACTTGGTTGTGCCGCGTGTTTTGATTTCGCTTAAAATCATGATGAGTTAAAATCGAGAAATCTTAAGACAAGGGAAAATTACACGGTTAAAAATTGCGCATTGCGTACGACGCCCCGAAATGGCTGTGATTGCAATGCTGAGTAATGAATGAGAGCTGGTACGTGATTGGGCGAACGCTGATCGCTCGAGAGACACAAACGGTCCAAGTCGGCGTGTTTCAAGTTGAGATCGCTGTACTGGACTTACTTGCTGTACAGGTGAAAACTATGTGCACATGTATCTTACGACTGCAGTTCTGCTGCGAATATGTTGAATAATGGCAGCTCTTCAGTAAAAAGAATGAAAAACGATAAGGTATTAAACAATGGCAGTTTTGGAGCAAAAATGTTGATTAACTGCTGTTCTTCAGCTAAAATGTCGAGTAAAAGCAGTTCCGCAGCAGAAGTGTTGACATGCGAAACAAGAATTTTTATGGAAAAATGTTTTTTAATTAACTGAGTTCAGCTCCATTTCAATTCGCCACGAATTATTAAAAGATTTCTCGATAAGGGCGATGATGCATGCCAACTGAAGTGAGATCGATGAATAGGGTCATTTTTCATGGAAAGCTGCGATTATCATAAATTTTAAACTTCAATTTTTTTGTGCGCTCACTCAGGAACTAGTACGTTAATGCGTATTCTTAGTACTGTGTCGTTCTCTACGGCACCTATAAAGGCAGCATCCGGAGCACAAGAAGTCCACGCAAACTGAAGTGGAAGATAGACACAGGTGGGCTTTAGCTCAATGTGTGGGGCAAAAGTTAAAGTGAATTTTAGTTGAATCATTGTACAATCAATACGCTTAGTATGCATCATCTAGTACAGGTTTTTGCTTTTTCATTACGCAGGAATATATTAAGTGAGATAAGCCATGTGATTGGCATGCATATAAAAAATAAAAGTTTACTTATGATAATTTTTTTATTGTTAGATTTCAATATGTTTGATTTTTACCATCTTGGATTTTGAATTTCTCAGAAGGTGAAAAATTACGATGTAGCTTTATCGAAGATCTTTCGTAGGAGAGTGTTCACAAAATATATTGCCTATGAATTTTGCCGAAAGAAGCTGGCAGTAGATATGACACAAGCCAATTGGAAATGCACGTCAGATTTTCTGTAAATAATTGATTAACAAAGTTTTTACTCGGTAACAAGGATGCTTCTAAAATAAATTACATTTGCTAGAGCAATTCAATGAGAGATGGTAGCATTCGCTTTTACCTCAATCAATACTATTTATCGGTTGCGGTGACCTTCTCAGTACGGAAATTAAATTTAGATTTATGCATATTTCCACAGCGCAATACCCATGTCGCTCGTCTAATCTTTGAAACAACGTTACAAAATCACTCAATGATCACTGGAAAGCTATTCTTTTGTGTCTTATAGTTTGTCTCCAGTTTGAACAGGTACAAAGAAATCCTTACGTGCAATTTTTACACCTTTGCAGCCTTTATATTAACTTGATGTTTAATATTTTTTTCGTTATCTGCAATCATGTTAAATAAGTATTCCGGTAAATCTGTTAATGCTACAACATTCGCAAAGTAAAACGACAAAATCTTCGTTGATTTTGTGTATGCATGGATTTTACCAGGTTTCTATAACATGTATAAAGAATTTGAATGATATTGAATGCGTGTTTGACGCAGTAAAGTTTTTAAAAATCTTACCTATATTGTATGCATTTTGATGCCATGATTTTTTAGGTGTTTTATATTACTTGCATAGTTAATGTCATGAAAAAAAAACTTTTTACATTTATGATATCGTATGTATAGTTGATGCCATGTCAACAACTTTTCATGGTTTTAGTATTGAATGCATAGTTGATTAAATGACAAAACTTTTCATGTTTTTAATATTGTATGCATAGTTGATGCCATGACAAAAACTTTTCAAGTTTTTAATATTGTATGCATGTTGATGGCATGACAACTATTTTACGTTTTTGATATTGTATGGATGTACTATATCACCAAAAATCTTTTTACGAACGTTGACACTGAAGAGCCTAGCCGGTGCGACGCCTGAGTATTAGAATGCAACTATACGAAAACGGACTGACTGGAGCAGTCACAAATGATCTGCTGGTAAAAATATATTGAAGCTCGACGAGTTGGAGGCTTTGGAGGCATATCTGACATAGGTGCAAAATTTTATTTCTGAGTGCCTTTCAATGTAAACGTCTTTCTGCAATTGAAAAGTTATGCACCCGCAAACTGCTGCGTGTTCAGGGCATAAATGAATAGAGGTTCGTGTACTTAGATCACACAGCGCAAATAAGATAAATTTTTTAAGTGATATCAACGCGTAATGTCACGGCTCTAAGATTTTAAGATTATGAGTTGATGATTGATATTTCATTACGTACAAAACAAAACTAGGACAAAAGAGCTGAGAATAAATAGATTATGCAGATTAGAATGTTTTTTAACTGAGTTGGTCTATAAAGGTCTACGTCTGCGTGTTCGGTTGTGGAATAAACGATCCAAATACCCATATTCTTATAGTATTCCTTTGTTTGGACAATTCTGGTCTTAGTGAGCATAGGCGCTTCTAATTCAAGCATAATGAAATTTTCGCATCCATTTTGTTCCACTTCTGGAACCTGGAGCACTCGATTTCTTCGGAGGCCTAAGCCTTCGTCTAGCCTCCCTTAGCTGGCCTAGGCAAGATTTAACAATAGCAATATAATTCAAACTGATCTACCCAAGTGTGGGTATAAATCGGGCATTGGAAATACAGCTTTTTAGGGCCGGTGACTAATAGGTTACATAAGTCAGGCTTAGGAACGCTTCACATCTGTAATTTGGTGAGGATGTTAAGCCTTTCAGACGGCCAGTGTTAAGGAATCACCGATAAATGTGTCGTTCTCTGTAGCGAATCTGCTGAGGGGATCTTTACCCCCCGAGATTTCTTATAATGTTTCCCAATAGATATTATCTAAGGGGCCCTTGAGGACCCATTCTCCTGCCACGGCGATTGATACTCTCTGCTTTACTACGGACCTATTTGTTATAGATAGCTGGGAGGGATTCCGAAGGATGGCGGCCAAAGTTGATCTCCCATTTTGGCGAGTACACGTAAAAGAGCGAGGGTCTGGGAATTCTTACGTTGCAGACGGTAGCGCTTCACTTTTTCCAAACTGTTGCAGCAGGGCTCATTTATGGATTGAAATCACTGGTAAACGAAAACACTAGGGAGAGGAGGTTATTTGGATTTTATGCATGGAGTGTTGTGGTGAATTTATCCATTAAAGAAATTTACTATCTATGCTGAAAATTATTCAGGAGTCAGGGGTCAATACAAATGCAAGCTTTCATTACCCTTTAACTCTCCCGGACATATGTCAATTTCGCGCTATTCTGCCCAACTCTCAATTAAAAATACCTGACGAAATTTGAATCACAACGCAATTAATCGCTATCGTTTTTTTTCTATTTTCTACGTATACGATGATTGTGATTGGTAAAAAAAACTTCGTTATTTTTATTTCTATGCAACTTCCGTGAGCTACGCAGTGACAAATTATTTATCTTCACGTCTTTTTTTGAAGACTATTGTGTGGTACTCGATTATTCCAATTTTTTAAAGGGAGGAGCATATTTACATGCATTCTCATTTGATATTAGCAGAAAAACAAGTGCTTTTCATAACCCCTTCCGAATAATTTTACGTACCCAATTGAAAAAATTTCTGCTTTTAATGCTGGGCTTTGCGTTATTGATAGATCGGTGGCATTCGATTTAATAACCCTTACCACACTGAAGAATACAAGCGTTGGTGAACGCCAGTTCTTCAGTTAAAATATCAAATAAAAACAATTCTGCAGTGAAAGAAAACTGTTCACTTATGAAACATTAACTAAAAAAAATATTTTTGTAATATACTGAATTCAGTCTCATTTCAAGTTACCAAAAACCATATTAATTTTTTTATACGAGCAGTGATGACAAATGAAATAAAATAAAGAACAAGTCATTTATCATAAAAAGCTAGCTGGTTTGTGTTAAAGGTATTTTCAATCATCACTTTGGAAAAATATTCATGCAACCTGGCGAAATCATTCCTCGACTATGACTCGAATTTGAAAATTTTATTCGCTCACGTGACTCGAAATTTATTTATTTATGCGATTCGTTTCAAATTTTATCATGATCCTTGAGTGAATTAAACAAACCAAACGATGAAAATCAGACGATGTTCATTCGTTTTTCGATTCCACGCATAAATGCTTTTCAAAGCCTCTTATTCTACGAAATTCAACTGATTTCTTAGACCAATCAGCAAGCAACTTCGACATACACCTTATTTCTCACATTTTTATAAAGACAAAACTTTTTCGTACAAAACGACGTGAAAATCGTACACTTTCGTTGTGTTTTTCATGTCCAAAATTAAATCTTTTGAAACGACTTAGAAGCGTTCGGACTTGTGTTGATTCATCTCGATGAAACCAAACAATAAAAATCGAGTAAATTTAATTGATTTTTCTCTTCTTTTCCCAATTACGTTCCAAAGCCAAGAAGTTCGACGAAATTCATTATATTTTAAAGTCAAATCAACATGTAATTTTGAATTACAACTCATTTCTTTCGTTCAAAGGAAAAAGAGTTTGGTATTAAAATATTTTGCTCCTGTTGAGTAGATATCACATTTTTATTTTTCAGCGAAAAGGAGCGGGTCTAATTGTCGATAATGACGTACGTATCTCTTTTTAGTCATAAGAAGTTTTTGATAACTAAGTACAAGCTTTTCAACTGTCATGATTGTTTCAGTTTACAAATATATGGGGAGATGTTGAATTCTATGCAAGAGTTACATGGAGATGCCAGCGCTTTTAGCTACTAGTGACCAGAAATCTCCTATGAATCACCAATATCATACACTAAACAGGGAGGAAAATGAAAAGTGATTCATTGCTCTTTTTCACTCTAGCGTAAATTGGGACTTTGGACAAAATTTCCCATTTTTAATATGATCACATTAAGGAGGGAAAATATTTTTTTCCATGTGTTAGAGGAGTCCCATGGAGGTGGAAAGAAAGTGAGTATGAAGCATATGTCTGTTAGGAAGTTGACATTTCAGAAACTCATTTTTCATAGTAACTTTTATATGGACGAGCATAGCAGGCCGAAAAATAGGCTATACCAGCACAGGGCGTTTTTAACAGTACGTGACCACGGCAAGCACTGTACGAAAATTTCTAGAAAAATTTAGAGTGTTAAGACTTTGAAAAGTCAAACGCATAAACATATAAAACATAGTGGAGGACTATAAAAGTTTATAAGAAGGCCAAAGAAACCATACTGTTTCTAAAAAGTTTCCTAAAAATTAGAGCTTTCGAGCATTTTTCAGACTACTGAAGATGAGCAAGGAAAATGCTCGAAAGCTCTAGTTTTCAGTATAGTTTTTGGAAACAGAATGTTTTTATTGGCTTCCTTATTAACTTTTATATTAAAATTACGTTTTCTTAAAACGAAGTCCATCCGTGAGATTATAATTAACAGTGGAGTATTCGTGGTATATATAGTGACACGAAGCCTTGAACAAAATAACCATACCAAATAAGTTTCCCGAACAAAAAATGAACCACCTGCTTTCATTACGGTGTAGGGCCTCTATGAGTCCGAATCATGGCAGCAATTCTGCGCGATATTGAGTCTACGAGAGTCCTAATGTTGGTATACCCAGTCGATTTTCAACCTCCCTTGCACTGATCCCATAGTGAGGGTACAGTACGTGGACGATCTTTTCGACGTCTAACTTGTCATTCTAGGTGGTCCCGCAAATTTTTACTGGGTTCATGTCTGGGACTTTACTGACCAATCTAAATGCTTGCCGTATTCTGAATGACTGTCATGTCAATTAATGACAGTTCTAGTCCAATGCACCCTGCAGTCGTCATCCTAAAAGATCATCAAAACAATATGCTTTTTTTCAATCGCTATAATGCAAAATGACAAAATTTGGTTATCTAGCAATACAATGTAGCCATACTGGTTCAGTTTGACGGATACCTCTGCTAAAGGTCCCTGGTCTGAGTAGATGAAATAGCAACAGAACATAACAGCTCTTTCCTCCTCCTTGTTCGTCCTATACACACAGGCCTCATTGAAGGCTGTATGAGGTCTTCGATGAACGAGAGGCTGGACATCATTGTCAAATAGAGAGAATCGGGATTTATTTGACCACATGACACTACTTCACTCCTCTACAGTCCAATGTATGATTATTTTGGCCCAGTTTAAACGAGTGTTCTTGTGGGTAGGAGCTAAAATCGGCCGTTTACGAGTTTCTGTGTTCCATATATCCATCGCATGGAGTTTTTACAAAGAGATCGTTCAAAAACAGCAGGAAAGGGGCCATCATTCACGTTTCGCAGTAATTTCATCCCTGATGCAAAGTGATTCGGGTCAACATCTCGGGTCACAAAGCGGCGGTCCATATCGGTTGGAATTTTCATACGACCCCAATTTTGGTTTCAATTGCCCTGTATACCGGATTTTTCTACAGTTGGTAAGCTCACGTAATTCAGTGAGGCATTAAACACCACTGAATTCCGTTACTTTTTTCACTGTGTCCCAAAGACCGACCAAATGCAAAAGCCCCCTTTTGCCATTCCGAGTGATCTGCTTTCATTTCATCGATATGGATCAACTAAAAACAAATCTATCTCTTGCCAGCTGTGAATGAAGTCTGATGCCTGTTCAGTACTTGCATACAACCTAAACATCAGTCACAGCTTTGAAATCTGATTGATGTACGGAGTAAATAATTGGAGCTTGAAAAACAATGGGTGACTAATTTCTTGTCCGGGAAGCTTATGCAAGAAAACGTTACTAAGTTTTCAATAACACGGCGTTCAGTTCTTGAAAAAAAATCATTTGACACGTCGCATCTTTTGCATTGGTGAGCTCATTAATGATGCGTTACAATGATGGTTCCAAGATAAGATACATGTATACCTCAATAGGACTGCAGTTTTTTCATCTAATGATGATTAACGGTATCACCTGACGTCGGTCATGTGATTCTTATCTTTAGAGATGAACTAATGTACGTCTATGAGTGTCTTTTAGTGGAAGAACTTCTACCTAATAGACCGATATCGGTTAAATACCTTCCAGATTAAAGTACACGAAATTATGTCATTATCATGTGTACTTGATGTTACTTTTCTCATGATATCATATTGAGTTGGGTGAAAGCATTATATTTGAGAATACTAATGAAATTTGACCTCACTTAAATCATCATATTACGAGTTTTATTACGCCTTGGTTGTAGAACGGATCGTTATAATAGTGCTCCTCAAGGTCTTCAAGGGTCTATAATTGTATACCTAAGCAGAAAAAATACTTGTACTATATTTTAGACTTTTCGACCATCCATTACGGTTCGGTAATATTGGAGTAAAGTAAACGGAGAAAATGTTTGAATGTGACACTCCAGTCTCCAGGACTTCGAATCATTTTCCATCATTGGGAAGAATAGCGACTGAAGTTGTGCACTCTGCCCCCACAATAATAAAAGTGACCGATATCATTTCGCTCATTGTGCTGGACCAGCGTCCAATTTTTACGGTTTATTAAAGTAACTCTGGTGTGAATGAGTTACCTTAAATAAACCCACGCGCCTCAAGTAGAGAAGCCCAAAGCTTCGCGGTTGTGGCTGAAAGCTAATTTTGCTGCTCAAAGATCACCGCAGGATGAGCGTCAGATTTTGTGACACAGGGGAGAAGGCGACGCTTTGACCGGCTCGTCAAATGTAGCATGGTCCAGCAGTCGCCGGGCCACAATAGCTTCAGTGATTGGACATCAGACGAACATCGTCCCACTTACGCAGCAGACACTCGCTAGAACTCGAGATGTTATCTTGATATGATCACGAATAATGAAAGCCATTGATGCTGCTGTTAACATCATTGTATCGAGTGACTTAAATAGCTTATCAAAAAAGTTGGCTGGTAGAGTTGGGTATTGGGATAGTTTTCTATAATAGCGAGGTAAGTTCTCTGATGATTTCAGAGGCCTTGTAGATGACTACCGCTAAAAATGATGTAGACTAATCTTTAAAACTTTCGAGACATGTAAGTGATGGTTTTTTGTTTTATGTAATGAAATGGAAACTTTTAATGTTCATTGAGAAGCGGATGACCATGAGAACACATTTTGTTGACACTATTATAATCAAGTGAGGGTATGACTATGGAACGTTTAATTAATACTTTGGACGCTTTCAAGCCTAATGTTACTGTGCTTTTAATGGTTGAGCTTCGGCGCTGAGAGTGCTGAGGAGCCTCTACCTTCTGTGAGCAGCATTTTTTTACTATTCTCTGATGAAATAGTGCCTCGCTTGTTACAGGGGGATGAAGCGTGAATATGCTTCGCGTATTTTCCATGTCATGATTAAAATCCCGTGTCAAATTAGTTTCTTTATATAATACTTCATCAATCGGAAGAAGGCCTGTAAAGAATGCAAACTTTCTCAATAGGAATATGAATATTGTCGTCATTTAATAATCCATCATACGACATGAGAGTAAAAATTGCCTCGAACTTTTACCAAAATTTCATATATCTTTGAAAATAGAAACACCGAACGTCCGCAGCAGTATTGTTCCTCCTGGGCAGTGTGCGCTCGTACCAACGCTGGGAACACATTTTAAGAGCTGTGGAATACCTCGGGTGAAAATGAAGTACTCCTTGTAATGGCACCTGTTATTCGTTCCTCATCTCGGGCGAATCATCTTTTCCATGTGATGGAAATCGAGCACGACTGAAGCAGCCAGGGCAGGCGCTGGCGGAGCGCACTTGAGAAATATTCCTTGCCATAATTCGCGGCAGAATAGCCACAGAAACATCGGGGTGTCTCTGCCGAGCCCCCTTGTCTAAATTGAACGCCTTTGTGTGGTGGGATTGCAAAGTCCCTGCCATGAGAGGTAGAGGACGCGCTGCTGAGATATGAAGAGTAATCGAGCTTTAGATTATGACCCGCTCCCACCAACTGCCCTTTGGTTGCGGCCAAATGAGCTGTTCTCGGCGTCTGGGTACGTCAAGAGATGAGATAACCATTGTATGACTTAAATTAGATTTGGGAGGCGACTGCTCAAGGTGCCAGCTCCGCTCAAAGTTGTGGACGTATTGGCAAGGCTCCATAAAAATGCCGCGATCTAAGCGCTATATGTTCTGAGGTGCTGACCGTGTAATGGGACTGTTTTTTGTCTTGAATGTCATGTGATGTGCGCAGCCTTAAAATCAGTCGAAATTTTTTTAGAAATATATTTTCTCTGACTAAGCCAACGATTTCATAGATTGTGGGAAAAAAATAAAGGTTCTTGAACAACGTATGCAGCCGGAAAACGGCTCCTTTGCTTTTGAACTACAGGAAAAGAAGAAGTTTTTGTGTCTCTGAGATTAACATTGTTTTGGAAGAGGTCGCTGTTTTTGAGGCTTGTCGGCCGGTGTGAGCGGTGTGGAGTTAATGAGGCACCATTCATGTCTCTTCTCAATGACTGTACTTAAGGAATGTATCTCCTGGGACACCAGGTCAAGGACATGTTATGAAAACAGAGCACGGGCCTAGAAGCTACTCGTGAGAATGGTGTATTTAAAAGCATTTTTTTGATTTGCATGACGTAAGCATTTCTTCGGGCTACATGAAAAATGAATTTCTTCCAAAATAAAATTAGGTTTTAAATCAATAAGCACAACTGCTTATGACCAATCTAAATTAACTGTTGACAATTATAAGGACATAAAAATAAAATTCCCAAGATAATTTCTTTATTGCTTAAATTTTTCGTTATGAATGGAGAATTTTTCTATTCTTCAGAATATACGTCCGGTTAATTTTGAAGATAATCTCTCTGGACTTTAAGATAACTCACCCGAAATATAACCCGAATTGAATTTTCAGTTTTTAGTTGTCCAGCCTGACACTTGGACGATGGATTGATGCGGTGCTCTACACGCCTCATGAGTCGGGAACGAACTTCAGTTCTCGGAAGCGGTGCGCTCGGAGAAATAAGATTTGTTTGGACGCGAAAATCTATGCATCACATGAACAGTGGCTCTATGAATGTTAGGATTAAAATTCTTTTCCTAATTACATAGTACTCTTAAAATACGTCATGATGTATCTTTTTGCAAACGAATTTTCAAGAAAATCCCAGGAAGTTTAGTGTTTTATTTAATTTCTAAAGAAACTACTATGTGCGAAACACGGGTTTCGTCAATTCCGTTTTGGAGGCTACGAAGTTTAGCTGTGCAGGTAGTATGAAAAGTTAATGTCAGTAAAATTACGTACTTGTCACTGATTATTCGTGAAGGAGCTTTGTCAGAACATTTTTGCAAATCGCAAACTCTTGACTACGATTTCACAGACTAACGACTCTTGCAAGCTTTTATTCGAGTCTTTTGGTTAGTAGTACTCGAAATAACGAACAAATAGGGAAGTACGGGGGAATCTATTTCACAAGCACTAGACAGAGCATATAGATGTGGGTTGGTCAAATTCAAAGGTCGAGCATTAATTCACGAGATCATCCTGATGAATCATTAAGTGGACAGTGAATGATCCGAGCCAAAGAGAGGATCTATAGACGATCTAAGCAATGATGGTCATCCGTCAACAGCTATCGGTGCCGTCATCCTGACAAGTGACTCCGTCCGTCTGTCTGAACGGAGGATCGTGCAAACTCATCGACAAAATGTCTGCTTCGCAACAGCGGCTGTTGACTGCAACATTATGTGATGGATTGGGCTATGGAACTAAACGTTCTGATATCAGAGTGATGTTTTCTGATGATGGATTCTCAGAAAGATTCCTCAAGAAGAACAAGGAATGTACACGTAAATACCCTAAATTATCATATGTGCGTTGGTTGACCTTATTGATAACAACAACACTTAATCCGCATCATAGGAGTTTTAAATTCAGTTTCAATACTCACTTACTACACACTAGGTATTCATGAATGAATTCGAATGCTTGAGCTACTTTCTCTACTAAGCTCAAATTTTGTCGTAGACATACTGGTAGATTACATGGGTCACCGCAGATACCAATGAGGCACTTTGATTTAACAAAAGTTCCTGTGGACCCGATGCACGGTGAAGATAAATGATAAACTTGGCATGTGTTGGACACAGAAAGAACACCACTGCGTAATGGACTTCTTGTCGGTAATTATAGGTGGAGATTCAGCTGGAAGTCTACGAGATCTTTCTAGTGTAATAGTTCTAACTAGTTCAAATCAATTTATACATTCCTGCTTGGATGTGTAAGCTTTAATGTATACGAAAGCATTTTGAGCAAAATGTATGACAACGATAAAATTGTGTATCCTGCTATTTCAAAGAAATTAAAAAACACTAAATTTTGACGACATAATCGTGTATAAATTTGATCCTCCGGCTCGCCACTATGTGAATGAAGGCTTTGCAGCTGTTGCAGCATCTTCAGCTAGCCAAATTAAGGAGCAATGATAAGTGCACTTTAATACAAAAGCTTCCTAAAAAGACAGCGTTTTGAAAATGAGAGCTCTTGGTACAACTCTCAAGAATGGCGTTACGATTTTTCAGCCAAGCTCGGTCACTTACGAATGCCTATTGGAAAACAATTCATTCCCATCGTGTCAGTGGCACAAAACAAGCTTCATTTAAGTTGTCTCTGGCCCAAATCTAAGGGACTATCGCTATTAAGGGCTGTGAGATCCATGAGTTCATTCAGGTCGCACGAACGACGATCCGGTCGGTCCGTTGCTAGGACGCGGCCGGCCGTGATCTCGCGGAGTGACAAAGAGGCGCTGAGTGACCGTGCGCCCGAACAGTGGCGTCTTCAAGAGCCACTGACCACAATGCGGCCGTGCGCAGGAACTGGCTAATGTCCACGCTTCAAGCGCCCACGGTCCCACTCCACATCGCTTATTTTTTTATGGAATTCTTAGAAGTACGGTCTTGATTTTCCCACAAAGACCGGGAAGGATTTTGTGAACGTGGAGAAATACTTACGTCTCCTACTTGAATATATTGAATCTTGAATATCTTGAATATCTTGAAAATATTTGGGCCTTCATGCCGTGGCCACACTGGGGTGCCGCCGGTTTGTGTGCATGGTGTGCCTTCGCATATCTGCGAGCTGTTGAATGAGACCATTTCCCTCCGCCGTCTGATGATAGTGAGACAAGGAAGGTCTATCAGGGATAGTTTGTAGAAAGTTATCCAGCTTCTTTTTGAAGACGTCTTACGTAAATAATGACAAATTGCTTGGAAAGTGTTAAGTTTTCCCTTTTTATTTGAATTAATTTCTCGTTATTCGGTATGTTATAATGGACTAGATCCTATTAAGTAGTTTCTATCGACATGCTACTCGATACCACAACAGGGGCTCTTCCTCCGTACGTTGAAAAACATGTGTTGAGGCTACAGGGTTAAGAAACTTCCTAAGGACAGTTTACCTGGTAAGAATAATAATACGGGAAATATTTTACGCTGCATTGATGGGATTAGAAATTGTAAACCTTGAAAATTTGTCACGGGGGTCGAAGTAGAAAATTTTAAGTATTAGTCCCTCGAATAGAAGTTGAGGACTTTGGAAGTTTATCACGGGAGTAGAGGCTTAAAACTATAAAAATTACTCACAAGAGTAGCAGTAGAGGATTTGGAAAATTAGTCCAGGGAAGAGAAGTTGAAGACTCTGAAGAGTTATCGCGGGAGTAGAAGTCTAAAACTATTAAAACTAGACACTGGAGTGCAAGTAGAAACTTTTCAAAATCAGTTACGAAAGAGAAGTTCAAAACTTTAAAAAATAGATGCGCGAGAAAAGTTGAAACATTTAAAAATTTGTCACGGAACTAGAAGCTGAAAGCTATGAAAATTAGCCCCGGGCGTGGAAGTTCAGAACTTTAAAATTAGTTAATTCAGAATTTAATATCATACGAGTATATGAGCCTGGAGGAACACTCACTTCTCTATGCGCTGGTGTATAGTGTTCTTTGTAAGCAATATAATGAACTAGGAAGCGCTAGGTGACATGTTAGGGCGGATGACTATTAAAGTTTGGTAAATTATCTGTACTTAAATAAGTGAGAATAAAACATCATCAACTATTTAATTACCATTAGCGAGTTGTAAAATGCAATAGATTTGTGGAAGGATTTTGTAACGTACCATACTATTCTTTTGTTGATCGTATTGAAACAAGGACTAAATTTTGTAAGCTATATCATATTACTGAATAATAAAAAGTGGTACGATTATTTACGAGATATCTCGTCATTTACAAAGTTTAACAAACGCTCCTATTATGCACGCTGTATCTGGTCATCAAATTAAAGGAAGATCAAATGAAGTACACACGTGTAACTATGTCATAATTTAAATTTAGATCATTAGGATTTCATTTACGATATTGTTCATCCTAAATAATTGATTTTCGTTTACGATATTGTTGATCCTGAATAAACGATTTTCGTTTACGATACAACTAATCATTTCGGAGTCTTGTCGCCAGGGAGACTTCAATGCACCCCAGGAAAAGATCTCGGACGATTCGATGCTACCAAATAGCCATTTCTTTCTTTAATTTATACTTCACGATGGGGGTCACGTGTGTTCACTACCCCTGTCCACAGTGTAAACACAGGCGTCCGGGAACAATCGTAATGTTCTCACTTACACAGCAGGGTGGATTCTTTATCGGTGAAAGAAGCTTATTTAATAGATAATAATTTGTCACTCCTCACATATCGTCCTATTTTTAGGGGTCGCTTATGAGTCGCCCTCAATTTGACCAGATTTAAAAATTCTCAGTATGTTAGCAAGGATTTTTATATTTTTATGCCAGAACGCTGTCATCTATGCAACAAGCCATCGAAAAGATGGATTGCGCCCTGTAGCTCACAGGCTGTACGAAAAGACCGACTTTCCCGTTGACGAACATTTGGCTGCGAACGAACGTGGGTTTGGTAACCACTTTTTCTACGAGTCCGAGTCCTGACACGTGCTCAATCAGGAGATAACCTGTTGTTCTTTGGTGCTAAAGTTGAATTTCGAGTCTGTGAACAATGCAAACTGATTTATCTAGTGATTTCTTTCAGGTATTGCGACATGATATTATTTATCTGTCACATATTTATGTAACTCTAGCTATGACTTAAACATTACGGTGTAAGTACACATTAACTTTTTCTTTTGTGCTGAAGGGCAATTATCAAATTTCTCTTCAATTAATTTACCGATTATTCGATGAAGTGTTCATACTTGAAAAGACATACGTCGCATAGTTATGTTTCGTATTTAGCGTGCGTTCATAAGTACCTTAACGATACAATAATAATTCCATTAGCACCAATATATCTCTCACATTCTGAGTTATGTATCAAATTTGAAATTTCATAAAACACGATGGAAATTAGTGTAAGCGTCCTCTGCAACACGTGATTGCATTTTTACAGACTTCCGGCAATAAAAAAGTCTTATGTAAATTATTTCAGTAATAGCCCCATGCGATGAGAGCAGCGAACGAAATCGCAAATTGAATAGACCTTAGCGATAGAAAATGAAAACTTATAATTATATCGAATTGCAAGAAAAAAATCATCCCGGGAACTATTCACGAGCTTTCAAGCTATACCCGACCCATACCTTTAAAATGCCTGGACCACATCTTCGTTTTATCTTTGGTACTGAAGTTTGTTGCAACAAAAACTTCAGTCTGATACTTGCGGTTAAAGACAGCGCTTCGCCTATAATGTTAAAGCTGCCCACGATGAGCTTAATTTGCCCCTCGTGTAACAAGAAATTCAAGGAACTCAACACTTTTGTGTCGCCCTACAATAAGACCGAGAGCTGCAATAAACTCGTTCATTTAATCTTAAAATTAATGTCCACGAACGTGTTTTATACAATGTAGCGTCGTACTGAATTCCTGTTCAATTAAAGGGAACATTGGAGAAGCTCAGTTAAGTATCTGGGTGCTAAAAGATAGTGACGTACATGTGTCGGGTATCTTCCTTCATAAAACAAATAGATCATTTCTTGCAAGACTGACAAGGACAACCCGGCATCCCGCAGAGTCGTAATTTAGGGTTAGATATCGGGTTGCTGGTGATGTCATCGGGTTGATTGAAATACGTCCTTTGAGGCGAATGCTTGAACAATTTGACGATGTTCCGGAATGGCAACATAATTACAGTCGATGATCTAATCGCTGAAGGCGTTAGAAGGATTACAGCTCGTGCACGGGTCCCAACTCTGCAAGCGGACCCCCTACGGACTCCCTCAGTCCATGACACAAAAATATGACTGCACATGTTCGATACTGAACCTGAAGACCGCAACCTTCTCTCGTGTGCTTTAACCTGTCTCAGTCCATGCCGCTCCTGCTCATAACATCCTTTCTTCCAAACCTGGACCGCCGTGAGGCTTACGACTTTAGGGGCCAGAGTACGGGCATCACAGATATGAGGCCGAATAATAAGAGAAAGAAACGAAAAGATTCTTTGTTATGGAACGTTCCACGATTTGTTACTTTCTTTGTGTGTCGAAATGACTTGGAGGCTGGCGAGGACAGCAGGGGGTCAAGCCAGAGTACGACTAATACCGACCGCGCATTGGGCGCCCGGCTGCGGGTGCGCACTTCGGCGCCGGTGCTTTAGCTCTCAGCGTGCTCTGCTTCTCGAGTATGTGCACATCTCGAAGCATCTGAATTGCTATTCAATCACTTATGTCATTAGGATTGTTAATATGAGTAATATTACCATTCAAACGCGTTCCTAGACCTGCGTCTCTCAGAGCGCGGGAAATATTTAATTGCCTACACCGCCTGGAAACGCATGGAATATTCACCCCTCAATTTTCTCATGTGTTTTACGGGGAGAATAAATTAATATAAGTCAGCTATTATTTTGCCTAGGATATTTCAAGTATTTTGCAAAAATTGAGCTCATTAATTGGAGAAGACAATAAGTTCTCTAAGGAATGCTTACAAATTGCAAGGTATGATTTTTTCTTAAGGACAGTAAAAGTAAAAAGCGTTGTAAAATCCGTGGAATATCATGCGAGGAATTATAAAATTGCAAATTGGAGTCCCTGTCTTGAACAGTCACCCTGAGTCCGACGTTACGCTTGTAATAAAGCGACTAACGCTAAACGAATTCTAAAACTTATTTATACGCACGTACTGATTTACTCAGCTATAATCATTCGCTCTCACAAGTGACCGTGCCATATTTGCACAGCTACACACATTCGCTTTCACAAGTTACCGTGCAATATTTGCATAACTACACACATTCGCTTTCACAAGTGACCGTGTAAATATTTGCACAGCTACAAACATTCGCTTTCAAAAGTGACCGTGCAATATTTGCACAGCTACTCACATTCGATTTCACAAATGACCGTGCACTAGCCGCGAGGAGCCTATGGTTTAACTTGAAATCGATAATTTATTTACCCTTTTTTGTCACTTCAAATCCGAGGTCCATAACCTTTTTAATTTCCAGAGGGCTGGTAACTACGGGCCTTCATCGAATTCATTGAGGGAATTTAAATGAGCAGCCTATTGAAAGACATTGGGCCTCAACCGGAAGTGTATATTCTCCATAACAGAAGAGTTGATGAAGAAATATATTGGATTGAACTTATTATTTGTTTCAGTAAGAGATCTATGGTATACGTAACATTATGGTGATCTAGAAAAGAGGAGCTCACTCCTAAAAATGATGGTAACTTACACAGGCCAGTATTATAGCTCGTTTGAATATACGTCCTAGTGCGCAATCTTACACTCCTAGCGTAACGTACGCAAGGTGGAGTTTGCCTCTCAGTTACGGGCCTGAATCTTAATGAACCTCTACATCAAGGTGTTATTTTTTTCGAAATTGAGCCCAAGTTGAAGGGCTCACATTTTTGTGTCAAATGAATGAAAGCTAGGGAGGTTGTTTGCTCATTGGGGACAAAAAGGCCTTTAATTAACTGTTGATCCTAATTTACATGGATTCATGTACTCCTTTCGAAAAATTTTCTATGAAAAAAATAATTGGGCTTAAAAAACACCCTGCTGTACATGTTCTATCATTAGTACCTGACTGTGCCTGTACGCCTGTACGCACAGTTTCAAGTACGCACATATTTGCACGCTGCTAAACGTACACACCAGTACAGGTTCACTCTAACGTGGTGTATGCTCATGCTAGCGTATATAACGTTCAAACCCGTACGTTTTATTCAACTTCAATGTTTGAGTCTTTCCATCACAAGTTTGAGTCTTTCCTGATATGATTTCGTATACAATTTCCCTCAAACAGTTGAATCTACACTGTCTAACCCAGAGGTTTTTAATTTTAAAGTCTACTGTGCCATCATGCCATAGAAACTACATGGAGTCACCCTAAAGTTCGTATCTGTTCATCCCCTCGTAAAGCAATTTCCTGCCTTCATTGCACGACCTTGAAGCATTCGTACCGAGGCTTGCTTACGCTTGTTTCCACCCGACGCTTACGCAAATTGTACAGACTTTTTCCCCGGTTGAATTAGGACTGATTTCAAAATGGATGAAGTTTGGCGAAGTGAAACTAGAACTAAATTTTTCTTCATTGTAAATCGTTGGACTGATCGAATTTAATGAAAATTCACAAGACCTCCCTGTATCTCGTATAAGCCTTTATCGTACGTGATGCTGAGGAGAATGTGATGTTTGCGTTTGCAGCATTCATTCGAATTCATCATAGCAATTTTATTTTTTAATTGATCAGTTCACTAATAATTACTGTTTCCTAATTACTTAAAGGAAATTCTATATGATTTTAAACGACTGATTCGAAGTCAATACTTAAAACACCTTGAGCAATTGAAGACAAACTGCTTTTTCATGTTGAAATGAACACTATGATCCCTATGCGTAAAAATTGTTGACTGAAACTATGACTGTTATATTTCCTATATTTCTCAATTCTCTTCTACAGAAGTGAAGTAGGTTGTAGTGGTGATGGCGGTCACAGAATACATGTGGTGGTGGTAACACTACCTGTTCTTTGACTTGGCCTGCCCTCCTATTTCATGACTACTCTGGTGCCTGTACGTGACTGTGTTTGACGTCACAGGACTTGGATTAAATCGAAGAGTGGACCACTAGCGGGCTCGCTCTTGTTACTTTATTTTATCACAGTCATTGCACAGTTCAGTTGGCCGTAGTGTACTGCATAAAGAACTTTCGAGTTTGATGTACTCAACAACCTCAATATTTGGCTTAATTATTACGTTTATCTATGCTACTTTAGTTGTTCTTTTACTTCCTTTCAGTGAAAATATAACTTCTGTTATTTTTTGCAGCATACGTGTTATATGAATTGAGATCATGATACGGCCGAACGCAACTTGTACAAAAAATTGTTTTTTTATGTAGTCAACTTATACAAATAATTACAGGTTTACTCAATAAGCTCATAAACTAGCAACTTACTCTCCCAGCTCATGAACTGGTTAATAAAAGTTTTGTCACTGCGTTGTGCGAGAAGAATTTGCGGAGTGCTCTGAAACTTTTTTAACAAACTCCAAAAGTATTTACGTCGGCATGAAGTACAGTTTATAAAAGAACTTATTTTATATAATGGTACCTATATTAATTGATTCCTCTACACGTTTAGAAACTTCAAATAAAACTGGAATTTGCATGGAATTTCAATAACCTGAAAATGATCATAAGTAATAAAATTCTACGGACTACGCTAGAGTTGGCTGGGTTGCAGATCGCCACTCGTAAGAATAGACCTCATTTTGAAACTAAAATTTATGTTACTGAATTCAGTAAAAGTCGACTGTTCTTCATTTCAACCCGTGGATTCGCAGTCAGAGATACTGAGTGACGCTGAGTTTATAGAACATATAATTTATTATAATCCAAATAAACAATTTGGACTTTTCGAGCAGCCAGGCTGAGTAAAAACAACAAAAACAGCACGTCACAGGGCAACACCTTAACAGCATGTCACGGGACAACAGCTCAACAGCATGTCACGGGACAACAGCTCAACAGCATGACATAGGAGAGAAACAAGATCATCTCACTCTTGCTTTTAAAGCAGTGATCCGAGTGCTCTACCCGCTATGACTATGCATGTGTACACCACAGCCTTCTCGTGGACCACAGGCGTGAGAGCGCTGTTCAACGGAAAGTCGCATTTCATCAAACGCATAAACTGGCGGCACACTGCCTAAGTCAACTTGAAAACACGTGCTTTATGGCACTCAATAATTGAATGATCGTGATAACGATATGCGACGCAAAATGCGCATTGAATCATTCGTACATCCTAATTTCCGTTGACCTTACGTTAGCGACAGAACGCAAATTTTTCTAGATTTAAATTATGTACCGCATTCATAGAGTTCCAAAAGTATGAAGGGAATTATTCTTGAAAAATATGTATCATAGGGCGAGATTTTTTCTCAGTAAACTGTAAATATTGGAACTCTTTTTAAAAGTGTAGAATGAAAAGTGTTAAAAGTGTAGAATGAGCATTTTTGTGTAGAATTCTACACAAAAAGTGTAGAATTTTTGTGTTCTTTCAGAACACAAAAATGCTCCGATCTGAATTTGAAAAGCGTCATTTAGATCCAGCTTGCGCTTTGTTGGGGTTGTTTTGCATGATGTCAGCGCCCTAGAAGGTCCCGTATAGTCCAATTAATTCCAACACAAAACAAACCAGTCAATTGAAAC
Source organism: Orchestia grillus (assembly GCA_014899125.1). Lineage (NCBI taxonomy): Eukaryota > Metazoa > Arthropoda > Malacostraca > Amphipoda > Talitridae > Orchestia > Orchestia grillus. Next base: position 57,125 of record VOMN01083074.1, on the reverse strand, counting down.
TTGACAGTGAAGCTTTCAATGCAATTGAAGCTACTGGTCCATCATAGACACGTCGGCACAAAAGCGCTTAAGCCGTCGTGCGTAAGTGTTGTATCCATCATGTCTCTTCTTATCTTAGTCTCAAGTACGTTCGAAAAAACCTTCATTCGTGAAAACGACCAGCCTCATTCTTCTGTTTTTATAACATGGGTGGTCTCCTATACAGTGTATTTAACATTCTGTATGCAATTTTTTCAAACATCACAATCCAGAACCCGTTTTTAGAGAAACTTGAACTAACTCTGGTTTGGATTGTACGCCAGTTCCCCGCTGGAGACGGTCCAAGAAACAGACGCGTTAATGTGATATCACGAGTGCCAGAAGCGAGTCTGGCCGGCTGTCTTTGTAGATGGAGAAGCTAATTTTCCGTTTGAGTTGCATCACAAAGCCACGGACTCGCGAGTCGTAGCAACAGATCGAGAAACTCGCAGCATCTAAGAAGCCCCGGCTGCGTCTTATCAAGGGAATTAATTGACGATTCTTTCAACGGGATGATCAAAGCGTCGAAAGGCGTCCCCGGGTGAGGTGAAGGCCCTTTTCCGGCTCTCTCTTGGCGAGGCAAGGCGATGGATACGACTTTGATTTCCATCATAGAAGATTTCTTGTACATCTTTAACGCTAATAATATTTGTAACCCATTGGTAAACTTTCTATGGGAAACTTCATAACATTTGAAATTTAAAAGGTCTATTCAGCTCTGTGAAAAATTGCAGTAACAGTAAAAAAATATTTATCAGTGACTATATATTATTTGGATAAGGGTCGCCATATCATTTATTCAAACTTCATTGTGAATAGTACAATCAATCACGTTGGAATTACATATGTGGCTTTAAGCCAGATTACAACAGCATGTAAGCTACTTGACTTACAAGGTTAGTAAGCTTAGTATCGCTATGTTTGAACGTGCGTATGTGTCTTCCATACCATTAATACGTTTGGAATTATATGAAGATATTAAAAACTTGGAACAAATTTATTGCGGAGGATTTCGAAAAATTATAATTACAGCTCCTCGCCAAAGTCACATGATAACGCGGAATGTACGATCCATTGTTCAGATTCTAATTTCACTGAGTTGTTTGAAGCGAGGCATGCAAAATGTTTCTTTGGACCGTAGCTGTTTTACAAGAGCTCCTACTGAATGTCTGTATTATACAGATGACTTACATCAAGAGTAATGTATGAGGTCGCTTGTTTTCACTTCTTACCTATTGAATTTTTCAGCCTTAACGTTTATACAGCAACTGATAAATGTCTACAGTTATCGTGGCTGTCTTCCTTGTTCCTGCACAAAGTAGGTATTGGTACCGTACAACGATTGAGTATAATTTAACAAATATAATGTTTAGCCTCTCGTGGTGGTCGCGTAAATTCTTCGTGGGGATCTCGTAATGTAAAGAAGTATCTTTCATCTTGTTGTGTATTTATGAAATTTCAGGGGTTGTATTACGAAGAAACCTCTATTCCAGCAAGTTTATCCTTCTCTTAAAACGTGTGGACTCATGAACGGCAGGAACAATACCAGGAGCGGAGCGGTTTAACATCGGGGGCTTTAAAAACAATACCAGGATATTTTCCTGTTGTGCAAATGAAAATTACTTTCAAAAAACGTTCATTAATTTACGTACCTAAAGCTTGAGAGTGAAACGTGCGAAATGATTCCTTGATTTTTGTTTGCTTTCTTACCAGCTTATTGAAATTGAATTTATCTTCGGCGAGGGATTTTATTCCCGCTCGGAATTTTTAGTCAGGTATAGTTTATTTCAAATGTGAAACAACTTACTTAATGTAAGTAGAGCACCAATTTAAAAACTTAAATTTTTGAGGAAATACGATACTGCATTTAAACTATCATGAATGTAGATTGATACCTAGCTTTCACTTCATACGCAGTTGATTTAATAGGCAATGTAAATCATTTCATAATTTTATCAACAATTTTATCAATTCGAATAAAATTATATCGTAATTTTATCAGAATGACGGAGGAAAGTTACTTCAGAGGTGACGATGGATGCATAGGAATGAAGAATAAACAGATTAGGAAAGTTCAGAACCACCAAGAGAAGATGGCAACAGCAGGGCTGCCCTCATGTTTATAAGAGCGCCAGAAAAAACTTTTAGGCAAAGTTCTGATACCTCTAAAGTTACCGTGTGCGTATCCGGTAATGTTCACTTTCGATTTTTTTATGTTTTTCATGTAATGCTGAAGTATTCCAACAAACTTAATCGCGATATGCTTTCTAGGGACGTGCCGGTATACTTTGTTAGCTTAAAGTGCACTGAGTTCGCTGGTGAAATTCTCATCGCTAGTTTTTTGCACTGTTATAAGTAATTTCGTTCACAATGAAATATATTATAAAATAAATTCGCGAATGCGAAGCGTCCTCTGTGTTGAAATTACTGAATAAACGTAGCATTCAAAGCATTTTAGGTCGAAAAATATTTGCTGCTAACTATTTCAACTCTGTCACATTAAGCCAAAATTGTGAGAAAAAAAAATAGTGTGACCTAAGACCTGCAAAATGGTTAACACTGAGTATTCTTTCCGATCAAATAGCCTCCTGATAAAGTATAATATTTTAAACAATACGAACTTATGTACTACCCATACAAGCAAGCCGATTTAAAATCAAGCTGAAAATGAAAATCTAAAGCAAATTCATCGCTCATCTTTCCCAAGGGAAATATATGTAAAGACAATTCTTTAAAAATCAAACTTGTCAGGTACGGGCTGCCCGTTGGTCGGTTGCAGCGTTACTAATGTTGCACTTTGAAATCAAAAACAAAACTCTAGTTCGTGGAATTGTTCAGTAGTTATTCGTATTTGCAGGCGCATTCTAATGCGCTTTCATTTTTTATCTGAGAGACACGAGCAGTGAATACCGTGTCCAAGGCTCGTTATTAATTAGCTGGAGGCAGGTCTGTTGGCAGGTCTTACTGGCAGGTCTCGCTGAAGGCAGCTCTTGCTGGCACCATGAAATGAGGAATAAGGCGCAGCACCAGCCGCCGCTCTACGGCACGACCCGTGTTGGCTTGCCGTGCCAGCCCTCGTCTGGTCCAGTCTCGTGCTTTTGGTCAAGGTTTCACGGTTGAGTTTGGAACAAATGAAATTATCTGCCAAAGGACGAGTGAAGCTTAATTGAAAATTGAAACTTCTGCTTTGCAGCATCCTGCCCTTGCACTAGCGTTGTTGGTCAGGCGTTTCAATTATACACGAGCACTTAAAAAAAGAGATATGAGTCGGTGACATGCGAGAACATGGCCGGCGGATTAATTCTACTCGATCATGACAGTTAAGGTTTTTTATAAAGTATGAGTGCCTGTGACGGCATATTCCTGCGAAAATATTGAGTTACATGTTCATACACCCACAATCGTCAACTTTAGACATGGAGAATACATTCATTTATTGTATATACAGGGTAGCGCAAAAATCACATCCACATTTGGAACATTTATTACCAGATAACTGATACACCTATAAGAATGCTTTACTTAGGAAATGAAAGAGAAAATTTTGAAATTTTTTGCTATGTCAAGGATATGGATTTGACGCATATTTTGTAAGTAAAATTTACGCAATTATCATACTCCAAAACGCCGAAATACAGCAAGGACTAACGAGCAAAGATAGTGAAAAGTTATTTCTCTCGCAATGGATTGTTAGTTGTAATACATAGGGACTTCATCAGAAAATTTAATCAACAAAAACCTTCCAAACTTCAGAGACTTCGGCTCAACAGCAGACAAAGAACGCTCTGGCAGACCGAGATCGGTACGAAATGCATCTGTAATTCAACGTGTTTCATTGAGGGTTGTCGCAGATTTAAAAACGTCTACTAGACAACGGTCCAGTCACCTAGGGATTTGACGAAGATCATTGCAATGCATCCTAAAAAAAGTTTTAGAACTATTTCGACATAAAATTCAAGTGACACAATTGTTAAAGTTTGCAGACCATCAATGAAGAAAGAACTCCGCACGTGCATTTCTATGGCAGACGAATGATCAGAATTTTACTACACACCTAATCATGTCTTATGAGGCCCATTTCCACATCAGTGGGCATATTAATAAACAAAATTGCCGCTTTTTCTGTGATGAAGACCCTGGGATAGTCCATGAGCAACTACTTATGCACCGAAGGTAACCGCCTGGTGTGTAACGAGTGCAAAAATCATTGGTCCATACTTCGAGGATGTTGATGCTGCAACCGTGACAGTAAAAGAAGATAACTACATATGAATGATACAGGAATGTTTATTGTCACAACTGAAAGATTTGGACGTGCAGAATTAGTGGTTGCAACAAGATGGAGCGACACCACATACATGCAGCATGGGAAACCATGGCAATACTAAGAACTGCCTTTCCTGGTCATTTTAATTTCCCAATTTGGGTGCATTCCATGGCCACGACGGTCTCTTGATTATAATCCCTTCGGATTTTTTTCCATCCGGATAACTTAAAGGAAAGATTTATATCAATATGCCTAATACTCTCCATGAGTTAAAAAATAACATTCAAGAAATCAACAGAACAACGCCAAATATTTTGGAAAAAGTAATAGAAAAATTGCACGTAGAATATGCTTGTATTTAAATTGAAATGTATTTTAAAGAATTTTATACATGACATTTAAAGAATATTATATTTAAATAATAAAACTTCAAAATTTTCCCTTTATTTTACACTCAACCTATTTTTATAACTGTATTAGTTGTCGTGTAATAAATGCTCAAAATAGTGACGTGACTGTTGAGCCACCCAATATGTACGTGGGTGCATAATAATTTATCAGTGAACGGGTTCTAAGAAGCAACAACATTTTGCAAAAAATCTACTTTTAGGTACTGTTATTTTCTACAAGAACAGCCTAGACTTGAATCTACTGTCTTTCATAAGTTTTGGAGTATGAATTACTTTTTTTAGTTTAGGGAAGAAGTACACGTTGTACGTAACCTTGTATGAAATATACAACACATGAACTACGATAATGCACTCTACTGCCTGTAATGTATTTTTTTCTCTCCTCTGGTCGATTTCGCTGGTTTGTCTTATTTAATTCGATGTCTATATTTCGGAGCAGAAAAATTCCAAAGCCTGAAAGCTGTAAATTAGATTACTGAAACTTGTATTTCCTTACACTTTCTAATCAGGTTATCACAAAAATAATGGTCAATCTAAGTGATGTATTTGGAAATGTATTTTGTGGAATTTTGTCAATTTTGCTACTTAGAAAATGTGCTTGAAACATGTAAACCCTTAATCATGAATCTAAGAAAAAGGAACATTCGCTTACTTTCCTTACATGAGTGGAAACTTGGGCATAGTGCCTCTCAAACTGCTGCCAATATAAACAGAGTATGAGGTAGGCAGTCCACGAGTATCAGTCAGTACGAAGATAGCATCGGAAATTCTGTAATGGTGATGAGAGCATTGAGGATAAAGAGGGTAGAGGACGGTCGATCATGCAAGCTTCACAATGCATAATGGAAAGCAATTGTTGAGCAAAATCCACGTCAAAGTGTTGGACAAATGTTGCAGACTCTTTGTGTCAGTACTGCGACAGTCTCAAGCCATTTGCAGACGTCACCATTGGTTAATTGGCGTGACCCATTTCTGTTCCACGACAATGCCTGCCTACACGTGGCTAGAAATATACAGCAGAAACTCACAGATTTAGATTGAGCTCTACTCCATTTTCCATATTCTCTTGATCTTCCATCCACTGATTACAATTTTTTGAAGCACCGAAGCAAATTTTTAATTAGTAAAATTTTCACGTCCAAACCAGAGGAAGAATCAGCTTTCAAAGATTTGGTGGCATTACAGCCAATAATTTTTTAGCAGCGAGTAATCAGTAATCTCTTTGATCAATAGCATAGATTCATAAGGCTCATATTTTGACTAATTTAAACAACCTACTCGTTCATTTTTCTATAATGAACTATGTTTCTGAAATCAGCCATTATTTTTTGTAACAAGCTAGCATCATGTTATCGTTAATTCAGCTATGACAATTTTTTATTTCTTTGGCTCAAGATATGAAGAATCATGGGAAAAAATCTACGATGCGACGTTTTTGTACCAAAACACTGAAAATTTTCAAGGAAGATACGTGGAACATGTGCAATACCAGTGAATATCCTGTTTGTAAATTTTATTAATTGATTTTGCATGCTGATGTTTATTGTACCTTCGTAGTCACTGAATATTATTCAGAAGTAAGTTTTCTAATAATCCAGTACCCCGCTGCACTCTCTAAGACTTGTGCGCCTTACTTTCAAAGCCTTATTCATTAGATTCCAGTGACTTTCTTATTTTAATTTAAGCTTTTCAATTCAGTAACAAGCATAAGTTGACAAAAACAAGATCAATCTGTCTCCTACTGCCGAAAAATTCTTAGTACTTAGCTGCAGGCTACTCACAAGGCTCCATGCGTCCAATAATCGCAGTTCTACATACGTAGTTCCAAATTCTTAATGCTGGTACGGGTTTTTTTCAGCGCAGCATACATGGGCATCTTTTCAAGCCGTGAGCTGTGCACTCATTCGCAGGCGCACTCGTCTAATTATCGTAAATTGAGTGAGAGTTTATGAGCGGGAGACAGGCTGGCGACGCTGCTCAGGCGCCTTCCACCCAATGCTGAGTGGAGCCAGAGAGCGGCGGGCGTGAGACAGTGAGTGCTTCTGAGAAATATTCCCTCATAATTTCGGAACCTTGCTGCTTTCACGAGAATTGTTCTGTAGCACATTCCCGGCTGCTGTTTGCTTCAATCTAAAATGGGTCTTTCCTACACCAAAGCCTCACGTATGCGAGAGTAGTGTCAATTTGCTGCATATTTTATCGTAAATGCAAAAGTTATGTTCATAATTTGTTATTTATATTCCTTGAAAAACTAAAAAATTTCGAATAATGCAAAATTTTTCATTTCATTCTACATTTACAGACCATATCAATAAGTAACTTGCTTGTACGGAATATAAATGCCGTGTTTAGACTGAGAATGAAATCACAGCCAAGAACAATTAACGTGGTACGTAAGAAAACTGAAATTTAATAGCTTTCCAGGGTCAAAGCACAAAGTTGAACATTTTGAAAGAATTTATTATGAACTTATTCGATGAAAATTTTGAGTCATTATGATGCCCCACTTCAATCGGAGAGTGTCTGGCAAACACTGGGAGACAAAAATGAATTATAACAAGGCAGTTAACGGAGGCGTTTTGAAACCTTCTTGTCGTATTAACTCTTCAACATTGTAAATGATGTGATGATTAAACTTCGTGTTTTGTAGGACGCTTGTCTAGCCATTGTCTAGACGCTAGCTGCAATGCTGACTGCAATGGTGAAGCAAATCTTGTATTTGATACAGCACCTCAGAAATATACCCATGTTGGCGAACTTGAGGGAAATAACTTGCACCGGTACTTAGATGAATAAAACTTTCTTTCGTAAACTTTTATGGAGCTTTCTTGTAGATATTTTGACTGTATGAAATTTTAACTATACACTGTAGAACTCGAGACTACTGTAGACCAGAAAATGCACGTTCAATGCTCTGTCGCTCCCACAAACGAACGCCATAGCTGGTGGTTGGCTCTAGCGCCTTTGTACACTAAAACGGCGCCTTTTATTTGAGCCATCAATAAATCTGTGGAAGTCTTCATTGTCTTTGCGAGGGATTTACTGGCCGCACTTAAACTTCATTGTGTGCCCTCCTGAAAGCCAGCCATAACTGCTCTGATATTTTGGGTTCGAATCTGATAACAAAGCAAAACATTCCTAGTACTATAAGCTTGAGCGGCCGAAATTGTAGGAATATCTGTGCTTCCAATCACAGCTTTTCTGTAGCTCAAACATCATAGCCATGTCAGCACTGTAGCATGGTGAACTGATTATGAAATTGCTAAGGAATTGTTTGTTTTTGCAAATCGATTTTTCTATGATGTTTGCAAATGCTGTGACTCATCACAACTCCAGGAATTGTCGGCCACAAAAATGGTCAAGAAGCGGTCAGTACATGGCGCTCCGAGCTCACAGCTGTGCTTGGTTGGGTGTCTCAACAAAGTGCCTGCCCAGTTACGGGAAAAGTCGCACCAACTTCTGACGTCTGTCGAAAGTAAGCGTCGACACAATCCCTCTTTTCTCAAGACTTTCTTTGTTGGTACAAGCCCAAAGAACTCCACATTACCATTAAGATTAAGAAGCTTCACCAAGGAAATGCTCCTCCACAATACCACTAAACTTAAGAGGATCGTGAGGGCAAACTTCAGCAGCTTTACGGAGGCTTAGGGCCAGGATGAGCGGTGTTGTGCCTTCGCTGACTTCCGCTCCGAAACTTCTCGCAAAAGCGTGTCTCGGGACGTGATGCCGAAAAATGAATCGGGAGAGCGTGTGGCGAGGGCCGTATGTATTGAAACGTGCTCTTCCCTAATAAAAATTAGCGCAGGTGCGCGGGAGATTTCAAGCAGTTCTTCACAGCGATGGTTGTTCTCTGACCTATTCAGGCAGATTATCTCAATAGGCCAGCAATTGACCAGTGACTGCGTCCAGATCTCGGCAATAATCATTAGAGCTGACAAAATGACTGTGCCACTGCGATGCCGCTGTGCTGCTTGCCAGTGAACTTTGCAAAATTAACTGCGCCGATTTTTATGAGGGCTTTAACGAGTGAGAAGTGTAGCTGACCGAGTTGGAACCTCTGCTCTGAGCGAAAATTGGCGCATGATGAAAATATTCAAATTTTGCTCGCATCAAGTAACAGGTCGTAGTGCGTAGGAACCCACGCAGAGCTGGTACGCACTCGTATGCTGTGTTGTCGCTCATGCGAAGGAAAAGTGTGTCAAGAATTGAAGTATGAGTAGTTAAAGAATCAATGAAATGGGAGCTAAAATTAAAATGTCGTGTAAATGTGAGTCGGAATAAATGCTTTCGTATTGTAGAAAGAACATTTAATAATGAATTTTCGTTTAGTATATTCGTTTATCAGACGGAAATGAAATAAATACAGCTAATTATTCATCACCAGTCGTCTTTAACGTGAAATTTACTCCAATAGTTACCATGAATGAACACGAGTGCATTTAAAGATGAAGCAAAGGCTCTTCATAAATTTTCGGGCATATCGCTCAAAATCCCTTTATGTTGGTAATTAATGTATTCTGTGTCAATACTGCGCTTATTAAATAAAATTCTGAAGCTCCTAAGTTCTACGAGGACCTTGAGGTGGCTGCAGGGCGTCTGGTGGTAACGGTGAAAACTGGTGGATGATATTCTGGCTGTGCTGTTGCTGTCGTTGCGGAGCATAATGTATAATTTTGTTCGCTGCTTTGATGATGAATAGAGCTCTCTCTTGCGCATTCTGCTGCTACTCTTGCACATTTTTACCACAGTCGGTAAAATAGTTTCATTTCAAATTGAAAACTTGAGAGTTAAACTGATTTAATTTTTTAGTAAATATTTAAACTTTCTTAGCAGGAAGATAATACATACACACACACCGGCAAATCATGTTCGATCAGGACTGTCCCAGAACATTAATTGAAGATGCTCCGTCAATATCTTGAGGGGGAATTTATCCGCTTGTTCAGTTCTTAAATTATTTAGTGCACATTCCTTACTACAGCAGCCACTCGGTGGTCGGGGTCTCAAACGTTTGACAGCGAATCAGAATTAAAATTACTTTTTGTTGCTGTACGTGTATTCAAATCACCACTTTGCGTTTTAAAAAGATAGTTTTCATGTCAAACACCTTAGGATGGAAATTCGGTCTCTGCTGTAAAACATTTTTATGAAGGAAAAGTTCTTCAAAGCTTTGTATTCCAGGCGCAATGATAGGAGTCTGGTAAATTCCAGGCGCAATGATAGGAGTCTGGTAAATTCCCGGTGCAATGATAGGAGTCTGGTAAATTCCAGGCGCAATGATAGGAGTCTGGTAAATCACTTCTAGTCTTGTGATGTTCACTCCACTCAAACGTGCACTTGGGATAGAATTGTTTACAATTCTTCAACTTGCAAAACGTCCCTATTATATTTTATAAGAAAGTTTTTAAGGTTACCATCAGCGAAGAGTTCATTTTGCAGCAAGTAAGGGATAATTGGAGTTTCTAAATGCTTGACGATGGACCATCTCAATTGAAAAAAAAAACATTATTCCAACAACACTACTCAGAAATGAGCTGTAACAACGCGTTGTAGCACTATACACGGAAAAGTGACCTCCATCAATTCCAGATCTTTAATTAAATAGAATTTTGCTAGTGCCGTATCTGCAGTTTCAAAACTTATACTAAACATCTCACAGCAGTTGCAGTTTTGAAATGTTTTTTTAAAAAGAGAATTGGTTGAAATGATTTAAAAACTTGGCTTTTGTGCTTATAAGACTCGTATGAGACCGTTGTTGAAAACAAAAAGTAATCATTGACTACTATTTCATGAAAACTCATTTATAAATGAAACAAATTTACGAGCTTGACGGTAACGTTGCCAAAATTCGACTCTAGCATAATACATTATTGGAATATAACTGAAACGCTCAGCACGTATGTATGTATGTAGACCTGTATGTGCAACTCCATGCGATGCGTTCTTGATATCGTTCAATATTCATCTGTAATTTTATTTTACGTCAATAAACTAGAGAGCAAAACTCAGCAGAAGGAGGAACAGCGAACTCCGCCGTTCAGCCTTCAGAGCAACAAAGGAGCTCCAACAATAGTCATGCGCACAAGAATGGCGAGGCCAGTAATAGCAATAAGTCAACAATAACTCGCTTGAATTAATAGTCCAAATTTGGAACAAAAACTGCAGTGGCAGCATTGAGCGGAGTCGGAGGTGCCGTCAATACGAAGGCCAGATAATGAGAGGAGCTCAAAGGCGCAGGGTTCCTAATGAACGCTCGGCGGTTGGTGCGTTACCGACTTCTCGTATTTTTGTGTTCTCTTATACTTGTATTGACAAGCAGCCTTTGCTTCCCTGAACACAACACGCGCACAAAACAGACGGGGCAGTCCTCAGTAAAATCTGCTCATAGCATTTGCTCTGACTATGTATGAGCTTTAAGTTTTTTCAATTTTCTATTCTCAATTCGAAAAATTATCAGCCAAGGGCGGTCGTGCAAATGTTTTGTATTTTGTACATTGTTTACACTCGGTCTCGTTAGCGCACATTTTGAAAAAATAATTAATTTTGAGGTTTAATGACCCTTTCTTTGAAATCTCTCTCGGAAATCAGCGGTTGTACACTTGTTTTCGTTAACGATCTTCGATTTACAAAATCTTTCAGGGGGGAGAGTGAAATGTCTGCTTTGCGACGAATATTAAAATGATCTTATAATATACTAAGATTTAAACTTTGAGTATTGATATATAGCACTGACAACCTGTTTACTTTAATTTAACTGGTAAGCAAATCACAATGGAAATCATGAGCAGTTGCATAAGGGGCACGACTTGGCAGAGGCTGGACTCTCATACCTTAATCTATTTTTTTCGAGGGATTCTTGTCCCGAAAGCTTTGTGAATTTTTATATTCCTGTTCGGAAGGGAAGAGGAATTAGCCAGATTGGTACATTTAATCTTGAAAAAGCAACCGGAAATTTCAGGTAAACGATTCGACAAAAATTTGATGATTAATAATTTTCACTCATTCGGCAGGTTTGAAAGAGGAATATATACATCATTCATTCCAGTACCAATGTACAAGTATTTACGTAACAACATTTATTCAAAACAGCTTCTTCAAAAAGAACAAATTAGAAACTACATTTAAAATAAATGAACTTCCAACATATGCTGCTATAAGTAGGAGCCATATATCATTTGTAACTGGACGATAACCAAAATTTTGCTTACTCTACAACTCACAGTTACAAATTGAAAATTAAAGCTATTTCTGGACATAATGGAGATATGTTATTTCTGTCGCAGAAACTTTTACTCGATCATGTAACCTTTTAAGGTAAAGAAAGCGTGCTTCCCACTAGATCTCGACTTCATCCTGAGCGCATAGTTTCTTTCTAGCGACCTTGCTGCACACGTGACTCCTAATTCATGACTTATTCCATGGGTTAACTCAAAGTCTATCAAGTGGAAGGATGTGAACAATAATCCCACCAAAGAATTTCCCCAATAATGACATCCTAGTCACTTCCATATGCTGGAGCATTTCCTCGAAATGGTCTCTAATTCGAAAAACATGAGCTTTGTTGTGAGAATTTTCGTGTGCGGAGGGGCAGAGAGGTGACACATTTCTCTGCGGTGTGGGGAGGAAGAAGACATCGCTCAACTGGCGCACACAACACGCAAGCCGAGTCGAGTGTGTGGCGAGGGGCGTACAAGAGGGAAGCCGCAACTCGCGGCCTGCTGTGACATGCCCAGACGGCGACGTGAGAGTTGCTCTACACTTGTCTCCTGGTACACTCTGATAACTTTACTCGTTCCCTGGTACACTGATATCTGTACTTGTTCCCTGGCACATTGGTAACTCTACTTGTTCGCTGGTATACTGATAGCTGTACTTGTCTCCTGGTACACTGATATCTATACTTGTCCCCTGGTACACTGATAGCTGTACTTGTTTGCTGCTACACTGGTAACTGTGTTGATTTTTAAGCTGCTTACTGCCTTGATAACTCTACTGAATAAGCTGAATACATGAATTTTATGTTGAAGGTATTATAGTAATGCCTGCTTCAAACATTGCGCAACAATCAAACTCTGCATTGCTGAAGCCGATTTCTGTTTCTTTTATTTTTCTAATGGTCACTCATCACACAACAAGTGTTGCATTGTTGTAGAGACCTCGAGTACACAGACATGTGTACATGGGATGGGTTGTGCAGCACAATCAACATTATCAGTAGCGGTCTTCATTCGTTATTATTGTAACATCGGTTATTGAGGGTCAACATAACTGTGTGAAGTATGGGCATCAATTTGGTGTAGATGCTAAGTGGCTTCACTTATTTTTGCAGTTTTCGTATCTACCCAAGCCTGAGCTCCAAAGAAAAATTTTGACGTCATCACTCGTTGTCAAATTTCCCGCATTGCATGACAGCCTTTAATTAACCTAGCTTAATAACGGCTGAGTATGAAAAATAGTTTTTTATCTTCCATGTAGGCCTTATATTGATGCTATCGAAGTTCATTCGATGAGTAATCACAGTGTCCTATTTTTATTTTTTTCGTAAAGCTGTTGTCATACACTCTGACAAACAAATATTTTTGTGTTAATATTTTCTCATCAGCGCAATGCTGCAGGTACAGGTAGTTTGCAAGGGTGTTCAGAGCCGCGTGATCCTGTATGAAATATGTACTTCAAATCTATCATCGGTGCTGAAGTGTCCGTAACTTCAGTTCAGAGGACTGGAAAATTGGTTCAGAGTCAAGTTATTGTGTCCTTCTCATGTATACTTGAGTGAATATTCACGGCAAAAATGGTAGTTCGTGTTCAGGTGGTCAGTACCGAGTTTCGAATCCTTGAAGTTCTAATAAGTTTTTGTTAAATTTCTGTTTCTTCTCGTGTAAAATTATCGGTTTGTGAGAGTAAGCTAAACCTTTGCATGAAATACTGTAGATTTACTCATGTGTGCCACAGTTTGAGCATTAAAATGTGTCAAGCCGCCCCATGACGCGTAAAACTGCGTTGCTCTACATTCAAGACACACATTTGTGAGTCAGCTCAGTCGATAACGTATGACACGCATACATGAGTTAAAGTTACATCAAACTTTCTCTGTGTCTAGGTTAACCATGTCACTAGCATCATCTATTCAGGCAAAATGAGTACACCTGTTCTAACACATGGGAATATATCCTTCTTCACACTCCGCATGTTAGCAAAATGTGGTGAAAACGATTTGGAGTTGATCTAATAATCCGAAATTTGCCAAAGCCTCCTTGAATAGCTAATATTGCTTGAACAACGAAATGATTGGCAGAGCTGCTAAATCAAAAAAGTTAGCATGTGCCTAAACCGATTTCACTCACCCGTAGTTTCAAATCGATCATTTCAACCAGATCTCTTACCTTCTGGACAAACTGTAAGAGCTTGCATATGAATTTTGAGTATATTTTAAAAACAGCTTGTATTGTAGAGAATATGAGCCGACTTAATCTTGTTGCACAATACAACAATTACAGTAAAATATATCAAGCAAAAGTGAGTGTAAAACCCACTACTCGTAAGAGCTCTCTAATATTTCACATTTATTGACTGCGATCGACAGCGACTGTATCAGCATACTCTGATGAAATGCATCCTTGCGTTACTAAATTCCCGAATATATCATTTTACGTCCTGTAATTACTGAAACAAAACACGGCTTAGCTTAACACGACGTCAACATTGCACAGCGTTTAAAAGTCCCTCGACGTAAGGCGCCTCTTTAAACTTACGCGACATTTATATCAAATACCAGTATTTGGAAATATCACGCATGTACACTGATAAAGATAAGTATTATATTCATAGGTGTAGTTTTAAAAAAGAAGTCATCACTAGTTATTCAAAGTGTGCATTAATGTCTTAACGTTTATATGAATGGCTCAGACTAACCTCGACTTGAGAATTAATTACTAGCCGTGCTACAATGCTAAATTTGACGTTGATTCAAGCTCGAATATTTAACTCTGTGATAATTTTCATCAGACTTCTATTTTTGCAGGACTAATTATACGTCAGAAGCTGGAATCCTGCCTCGGATATCGTCCAAATGTCCAGTTTGAAGCCTTAAGCAGTTCTGTGTGCAATAAAAGACATCAAATTTCATGGGACCATATGTTAACCAATCTTTGTCTCAGCCATGAGGAGTAAATTTGTTTTTCTGAAATCTCATTTCTTTTTGAAATTGTTTTTTCTCTCAATGAGTGTACAATATTCACTGTTTTCTTGATAACTTGAAAAAGCTCATACGTACGGTAAAAATATCATACATCGTTTACCCTTTAAAAAAGAAAGTGCTCGAGTCGTTCTTGGATGCATTTTTGATAATTTGACTCGAGCGGGCCGTGCTATGCACGGAGGCCGTGTGACGCAATCCACTGCGGCGGAAGCGGCACCACTCGAGCCCTTCATCTGCCCCTGCGCGGGCCCGTGTGCCAGCTTAGGCTTAGACAAGGTGGGCACCAAGCTCACAAGAGAGTAAGACAGGGCACCCGGAGAGATTTCTCGTGCAAATCTGCATAAAAACATTCGTGTGACGACAAATGTGCCTGTGAGAAGACGCGCATGTTTAACGGCGTGAACGGTCCCTATTGAAACGGAATGGAAACTAGAAAATAACTTGGCAGCGACATTTAAAGGTACTGAAATGATCTCTCATAAAAACTACCGCTAATGGTAGTTTTAAAATTTGTACCGAAATGCAACAGCAGCTGTACGACTACATACAAGCACAGCGCCATCAGA
This sequence comes from Orchestia grillus, assembly GCA_014899125.1. Classification (NCBI taxonomy): domain Eukaryota; kingdom Metazoa; phylum Arthropoda; class Malacostraca; order Amphipoda; family Talitridae; genus Orchestia; species Orchestia grillus. The sequence continues at coordinate 41,666 of VOMN01083074.1, read as the reverse complement.
AAAAACTGAAATTCATGACAAAATGAAACTAAATTTCGATTTCTAACGTACTCAATATTACTTTGTAATTTCAAAAGTTTTGCATCGTGTCAGCAGACCAGCTTTCTTAATCAATTTTAGTTCAGTGTCTCAGATGAGAATGAAAAAATACGCAACCCTCGTGGTGATGGCTGGAGCTTGCATGGCCTGAAGTGTGCCTAAAAGAATTGGGAATATTTACACGAGGAAATTGCGCCTGCATGAAGAAGTGGAGCACCTTGGCCTGCCGCTTAATGCTGTCGGAAGTATATATACAGGTTATCAATGACTACGGAAAAACATTTACCATCCATATTCTTAGTGCATTTCCCCAACTAACTCCGTACAATCGTAATCATTATACTGATTTAACTTGAATCTTTAATATTTTCCAACTTCATTTAACTTAAATGCATTTACTTATTATTTTTATATGAACGGAATAACTCAACTTAAAGTGAGAATCGGGACTGAAAATATGCAAGGCACAAAAATTAATTCATAGGTGAATTTTACTAGTTCTGTGATTTATGTTTCTTATCTTATCATAAAGAGAAGTTTCATTTTTATATTAGGAAAAATTAAGTTTACATGATCAGAACATTTGATACAAAAAGTCTAAAGACCTATTCTGTGATGAACACCAACGTTTTCTGGGAAGAGCCCCATTATCATCCGTGCGAGCACTACTATCATCTGTGTGAGCACCACCATCATCTGGGAAGAGCACCACCATCATCTATGCTAGTACCACCATCATCTGGGAAGAGCACCACCATCATCTGTGTGAGCACCACCATCATCTGTGTGAGCACCACCATCATCTGGGAAGAGCACCACCATCATCTGTGTGAGCACCACCATCATCTGTGTGAGCACCACCATCATCTGGGAAGAGCACCACCATCATCTGTGTGAGCACCACCATCATCTGTGTGAGCACCACCATCATCTGGGAAGAGCACCACCATCATCTGTGTGAGCACCACCATCATCTGTGTTAGCATCACCATCATCTGTGTGAGCACCACCATCATCTGTATGAGCACCACCATAATCTGTGTGAGTCCCATCACTCCCCCCAAATCCAGTTCACCTGTAACGCTTGTGTCTCTGACGACGAAGTGCAGGTGAAAAGGACCCTTTTTGGCTCCACTCCGGTCAACGCTGTGATTTACCCTAACGATGGACACCGAAGATAAGATAGCTCACCCATCCATTTATTGATCATAAAAGAATGTCACAGCAGTTACTTGACCGTCGCTCTCTCCGTACCTGGTCCGGTCTGTGGACGAGCTACCGAAGTACTTCACTCCCGTATACCACTGCCAAGACTCAACCAAAACAAGTGTTTAAGTACAGGTTGGGATCGCTTTAACGACCGTTTTAAATTGAATATCCGATACAGATCTCTAACGTCGCTTGAACAATCGGCTATTTGAGGTTTGGTCGTCCGAGATACGAGCGTTTCCTGAGATTCACACAATTGTTTTGGTTGGAGCTGTCGAGTAAACATGGCGCCAAGAGACTTCGACTGACCACCAGCCACCCTCGACAAGCCGAATAAATCTATTACTATAACAAACAAGAGGCGTGCTGTCTCCCAACCTCGTCATTATTTCATTTCTTTGGGGCTCGGAAGGCCGGTCTTGGTCGGACAGCCTGTTATTATCCTGGCGGTGTCTCTGAGGCGTCATACTGCTCTGGTGCCTTCCAGAAAACGCCTACCCAATACTCCTCTACTCATACGCCAATTATAAATAACTCAAAACCGATGCCTTCAGGTGAAAAAGGAGCCGGAAGATATGTTTCATACCGACCGGTTATACATCATTTTTTAGCTGATTTGATGCTTTGCTGCATCAGTCCTCTCCTAAAACTTTTGAAAAAGGAAAACAGGAAAAAGTTTCTTTAGTATACTTCGTAATCTTATCCACTGTCTACCATCGCGTATATATGAGAAGCAAGAGAAATTTAGGGATTATTTTTCAGGAAAAACTGTACTTCCATGCAGTAAAATACTTTAATATTTCATTTAACTACGTCTAGATACCGATATTCCATATCTTGAAATCGAGGATACCGTGAAATTATCATCCTGGCAAGTGTTTCAATCTACCATAATCTTTACTTACCTTTCTCTTATAAAGGAAAAACGTTAAAATGAAGGGAAAAACGCTAAAATGAGGGGAAAATCTTTTGCGATACGTATAATGTGAGAACGTATCAATTTATTTTCTATTTGAAGCATACATTTAGTCTCGCTGAGGTGCATGTGATAAAAGAGTTCAGTGATAAATAGAAATTTGCTTGTAGTTTAAAACCCATGCCAATTAATAAGACTTCTTTAGGTAAGCTCATTTATTTACGTCAGATTAATTGCTTCAATTTGGTCAGTAAGGTACATCAAGGTTTGCAGTAATATGCGAGACAGGTTACTAAGACTATAAAGAATCCGTTTAAGTGTACTATAAGAACTAAATTTAGCTAATTAAAGCACTCATATTACTGGGTTGCGATGTCCGCCACATCCAGAACATTCTAATTTTCCTAAATTTGGCACAAAGTAAATATTGGGTAAATACTGTTCAATTCATTTCTAATTTCCAGCGAATTTGCTTTTATGATTTTCGGGCGTTGACTCCAAATAAGGTCAGCCGCTTGTTGCCCGAATCCTTTTAAACATGTGGCAACATGATGTTAATACTCGTCAAAACGACATGGTCTATTAAAATTCCCGGAAAAGTCAGATCACTTCGGAAAAAAAAATGCGACTGTTTGAAAATCGTTAAACGGGCAGCATGTGCGTGCACATTGCAATCTTAGTTGGAAGTTCTAATTCAGTTGAATTAAAAGTGAACCTAATTATTTTCATAGTTTAAAAACTTGAGTAATGAACATTCATCTTCTTTTCAGACTATGTGTGTACGATAGACAGTTGAATGATAATTTAAAATAACTTTTTTGGTGAATGACTATTTTACTTTCTACTGCCTTTTTCTCTAGCATCCCTTTCTTTGTGAGCCTCCTTTTTCTAGATGCTATCGTCCTGCCTAATTAAGGTTGCACCAACAAACTTGCGTTCGATGCAGAGAAGGTCTGTCGAATGTAGGATAAAAAATCGCTTGATGAATAGAAACAAAATGTACTTAAAACAAAAGTTACTTAATAAATCTAGAAGTAATTATAAAATGATATGCCCTCCTTATAAGTATATTTCTTGCGTGTGGAATGTTAGGGAAAGGCGATTCTTTAGTTGTTCCATTTCTTCTGAACCTTGCTGTTTTACTCTAAAAAAAATATCGATCAAGTTACATCAACACATCTAACGGTATACAGTGCTTTCAAAAGTGCATCATTTATTCATTCATTTGGCTCGAGAACTACATAAGTACTTTGCGCCAGTCTCGAGTAGCCATCTCGATTGCATGCTGTTCGAGTGTACGTCAGCAATTTGAAACTCTCTTTTCTCCAATTTGTATAACATAAAAACTAACGTTCAAAGATGCATGGATCTTTAGCGGTTAAAGTCTAACTACAAGACCGACGAGGGCAAAGTACCGACGTTTCAGCGAGGGCATGAAGTAGACCTGAAAGAACGATCTGGAACGCAGTGGGTTAGCATCAGCAAAGTGAGTAGCTGTACACTCCACTTGGGTGTCGCAACGGACTGACATCTGCCGGCCATTATAACGACAGATGCTTTCATACACTCGAAGTGTCCTGGCCAAAGAGGGCTGAGATCTTTTTTGTGTAGTAATGTATTTTTTCTGATCAAATAGATTTAAAGTTTGCGCTCGAGCAGGTAATCTCATCTACATTTTGCAGCAGGCAAGCCCATATGCAAAAAGTACATGATTTTCTGCAAATAGTACTCCTAAATGTGTCAACATTTTCGATTTCGATAAAATTTGCTCATACTAGCGGAATTTTCACGTTTCTTATCTTCAACAAAGTACAGGTTCCTACAATTTGCCGAAATTGATTTTTTTCAGATATATTTGCAGGGCTGCCCCACAGGCATTCCTCCGAATTCGACACCTTTGGAATTTGCGAAATCATTTATCGCCGGCCACCCACGCTCCGTTGCGGCCGTAACTGTAGTGGTAGTGGCAGCGGGGCCCTATGAGCGGTAGTCTTTAATTAGCAATGGAGCAGAAAATGATCCGATGCAGTCCGGAGGAAAGAAATGACCCGGCAGGTTTACAGTTACGTAACAGTTAGGACCTCCAAACGTGTCCTGTTCGGGCGCCCAGCGTCGTCAAGAGTATACCATTACACGGTTGGCCTCAGTGACCATTCTTGTGGTCATGCCTGCCTAACCGTCTCTCCGTTCCGTTGTTCAGCCATGAACTTCCATATGTACTGCAAGGCGAATTAGTTATGTCTAATTCGAAATTTTACCGAAAAATCTGCAATTTTGAGAGACAGACATTTCACGCGGTGTAGGAAAATAGAACAAAGGATTGCATGTACTTGGTGTAGGTTGTGACTCACTGTACATTGAACGATGAGCTGCCTCTCTCAGTAAAACGGAGTACTAAATGTACATTGTCTTTACTTTTCATCGCACTTACATAATTAAGATGTTGCCCTCGGAGCGTTCGTATGAAGCCCCGCAGTGAAGGATGAAGTGCGACTTAGAAAAGAACTTTGATTGTTTGAGATGAAACCTGTTCATTTCGTAAAAAGATAAGATAAAAATCGAAATGAATATGCCATTTCGAACAAAATAGCTTCCTGGATTTCGATTACATTTGAATTATTTTCAGCTGCTCGTGGTTTCTAGGAGATAATTACATCCTGAACTTCCTTTGATGAATAAATTTCTCTGAAATGACTTTTATTTAAATAGAACATAGAAAATTGTCCAAGATCTGACCCAACAGACTCTTTTTACAATCGATATGACGTGAGTAGATCCCATGCAAAAATAACTCATAAAAACATTGTAAAATTTCAACATACGTTTTATTTGTAGAGTTGCCCGCTTCGAAGAATTTTTGAATTTGATCAGTATTTCACGCATCGGTTTGTCTCTATGGAAAGAATTTCAAGGATTTCTTGTATGAATTTTTCTCTTGCTTCAGTGCATCGAGGGCCTTGGTGCGGAATACTGACGCAAAGATACCGCTTTGAATACTTATTATAACAACGACTGTTAACGAACGAAAGAAAACTAATTAAAAATTATAAATCAAGAATGAAATTTAAGATTTGTCAACTTCAATCCATTTACGTTAAGGAAAACAAATTAATAAAAAACTATTTCACAAATGTAGGCAGTTATGCTACACATTAAGCATAGGTGAACCAGGAAATTGGCGTGGGCCACGCTGATCACGCCAAGTATTTGTGAAGTGGCTGGAAATTAAATGCAAAAGTGGTACTGCATTTCCACTTTGAATAGGCGAGGATATTCACCAAATCATAAATAATATTGCGTTCAACACACAAAATTTTAAAAACTATCGCAGGCCACTCGGTGAGAAACAATAAGTTTTGCTGCTGAATTTCATAAAATACTTTTCCTTTTACTGTCCTATTATCCGGCCTCACAAATTGATCACACAATCGACAAATTTATCGCGCGTGACAGGGTTTCGGATTTTTACTATAGAAATTTACATTTTTGAACAGCCGTAATAATATTACCGCATGATCAATCAGATGCAACGCAACCCACTGGTTACCCCCTCCGTCTCCCTGCAGAAAGGGGGTCTGATCTCCTTCCCCGCTCGTGTAGGCGTATCGCGAGACCTCCATTTGATGAGGCGGTCGAGCCGTTGTCGGCAAATCGATGGGCCGCCGCCGCCGCCTCGCCTGCCGTTGCTACGGCTGCTCCTCAAGTTTTCTTTGCGAGGAGCGGAAGGAAAACACTTCATTCCAACGGAGTAAACGCACAGTACAACATTCTGGTTTTAAAAGGCCTTTTGACCCGTCACAGGGCACCAAATGGTGGTAGAAATGAGGGTTCAAGCTTCGTTTACCAACGGAAGCTCTCAGCGAAAGTCCGCTTGCGATCTACTAGTGTTAGAAACCGTTCTGAAGGAATATGAAGCTATGCGACACATCAGAGAAAATAGTGTTTGCTTATAGTCCTATTGTTTTCTACTGAAGTCATGATTTTCTCGTTGCATCAAATTTATGAGGATTTTTCTTTTAATGGATCTCACGCAGATTTAGTTAAAGCTCATCAAAATTTATAACGATGAAATCTACGATTGCTGATGCATATGGCTCATTTTTATTGAAAGGTTCAGGAGCATTGTGCGCATAAATTTGAAATGTTAGTGAAAAACCAAGCGGTTTTATCCCAACAAAGAACCCTCGTTCCCAGAAAAGTGATTACGATTATACCTAAATTTACGATTTATATTTGTATCATAGCATGGGCTAATAATATACATGCTTCTTCGATAAATAAATCTTCTACTACAGATAATACGTAATAGCCTGAATGACGTATTAAAATAAACTTGTGAATGACTAAATGACATAATGCTAAAACCTTGTCAGTACCCACACCCAGACGCATTACGGAATTGATGAAATAGTATCATGGTAGTCGAAAGTCAGAGCGTGCACAGTATTTCAAGTAAGTACGGCTTAACTTTAATGCAGGAAGTAGATATAAATATTTCCCCCTCTATTAATCAAAAAGAGTACAAGTCACCGCACTGGAACACGTAAGTAACTTCAATTACAGAATCGGCCGTCCAGTGACCAGGTGTACGGAGACAGAAGCAGAGACTTGGACACAAAAGAACAATCGTAGAATTTCAAGGCAATCGTGAAGCCTAATTTCGGGCGGCACGGACCTACCACTTCAGTTACATTGAGAAGGCCTGCGTGGGGACAAAAGGCGACGCTGGGGCGCCGAGCTAAACTTTCTGACTTCTCCGCCCAGCGCGCGCAACGTCTCCCTTGATTCGGCTAAGAATCTTCGTCGGCGAACCACCGAAGATCAATCGGAACTCCGTATGATAGGACCCGTGTTCAGGAAATGAAGTCAAGAAATGCGTGTAAAACAAGTTACAGATTTATCAATATTTATTTGGGTGGATATGTGATAGCTTTTTCTATTGTATTCGATTCATGATTGGGCCTTTGCCTCAAAATATTGCTCACCATGAAATGCCGTGGTTAGGATCATTTACTATTAAAGCCTATCAATTCACTGAAAAAATGTTACTACATTATTGTTGTTGAAAATTCAGTTAATATTTCTGACATATCTTTTTCAGAATTTATTGTTTCGTTGTCCTTCAAAGATTATGTTACTCGTTCATCATTTTTATAGGAGCTGCGTAATGTGGATGAGCTATCCAATAATCAGATAGTATCTCCTCTATTACTACTGCATTTCCATGCTGTTCAGGGTGGCCCAAAAAATCTACACATTGTTTTGAATGTTTATTACTCTCCCGTTACCGTAAGTGAAAAAATCTTTTTGATATCAATTTCTTTGGAAATAAATTTGTCATTCGGTTCAGTTGTGAAATATTATTTTGATACAGATTTTAGTTGTTGCACAATATGCATCATAAAAACAATAAATTTGACCCTTGCACGGAGAAACAGAAATATTTCTTCTATGTACAATAAAAAAGTTCAAACCTATCTGGAAATATGGCTAAATAAGTGAAAATTTTGTGACCATGGAAACATCCATAGATAATTAATGGCAATTTTTAAGGATGGTTTCGATGGCATAGGGTCAATACTGACAGTTTTTTTTTGCTGAGGCATAAAGTTATCAAAAACATTAATTGGAATTCTTACCCAGTCGGATCGCGTGTTGAAGTCGCAATCAGAATCCTTGCCTACATGTGTAGGACGTGGTTATTATCTAAATATTTATTATTTCAAATTTTCAGAAGCTCTTTTTTGCAAAGTTGTAGAAACAGTGCAGAAGTCAACATAGTTCGTAGACGATAGACCTGAGTCTGATCAAATTATGTATGAAATGAGTGCCTTGAACTCACCATTTTTATTCTGTAGAAATAAAGATAGAGTCCGTCATCGTGAACAGCTTATTTACGCATCGGTGGGTCGGGGGCAGCCAGACACCTAATGTGCAAACAATACTTGTATAATACATAAATATACATAATACTAGATACCACTCTAAATACTAGTCGGAAGAAAGCATACGGTGTGTGCTTCATAAACTAAATGATGTAAAAATGTGGAACAAAAACCGCGTAGAAGAATATGTCACTAATGTATTTATTGAGTTTTATTCGGTAGTCCAAATGATTTTCCTGCATCTATATACTGCAGTTGACTAGTTACGGAACGTTTGATCGAAAGAATTTACTATAACAAGAACATGTTAGTCGATGGAACAGATACATAATTCCCCCCCTCAGTTCACTTATGTGGGTTAAGAGTATCCTGCAGACTTAATAATTTCATGTTCAGGTTACACTGCATCGGAATTGTTTTCTCAGGAAATGAATAGGTGACATTGCCATTACGAAGATTAAACGTTACGTCACTAAAGTTTTCTACAGGGTGTTAGGGAGAAAAAGGCACACTATTTCACTCCTACGAGAAAGTGGTAAATTAGACCCTTTTGCCTTTGTATAAATTTGCGAATTTTTTTAGCGTTTATGTGACATTAGCTGTTTAATGTTTGTAAGGAGGAAATTTGAAAACAAAGTTGCCCACAGGTAATTTATTTCTGCATTTATTTTACAGAAATTGATCAAAGTTTCCACCACCCGCATTGATGCACTCCAGATATCTTCGACTTAAGGACTGCCGGATGTAGGGGAAAAAACCTGGCATTTCAAAAACATTACCAGAAGCCGCTGCAATTCTTGCCACGAGATCTTCCTCTGATTCCACAGGTGTTAAATAAACAAGGCTTTTCATGTGTCCCCAAAAGTCGATGTGCATCGAAGAGGGTGGGGGAAACTTTAAACAATTTCTGTAGAGTAAATGTATAAATAAATTATTCGTGCGCAATTTTTTCCCCTTTCCCCTTTTTTCCCCTTTCAAACATTAAACAGCTGATACACAAAAACAAATATTTTTTCGCATACTTTCATAGAGGCCAAACTGTTTAGTTTGCCACTTTCTGGTAAGTGTGAAATTTTGTGCCCCTTTTGCCCTAACACCCTAAATATGTATTCTTAGTGCAGAAAATTTTCGCAACGGATGACAACGTACTGTACGACTCCTGTCGATTTCAGCATCGGCTGGTCTTTCCTTTCACTTATTGGAAATCGTTCAGCAATGATGAATATTTCATGTCCTTCATTCAATGTGTTTTATCCTCAAGCATTTTCCGCCGTATCACGGCTACAAATTTTACTTTAACATCACCGAGAGCCTGGCGAGACGGGAAGCTCCCCTGGCGATCGCCATTGTTTTCCAGCGCTCTGGTCGCTAGCAACGCCCCTCCTGGCACTGCCTCAGAGGCTTGCGGGAAAATCACCGAATTCCTCATTTTATCGGGAAATTCATCTCGGCTCTCGTATTACCTCCATTTTGTCGGTTAGGTCTGGTAGACGTTACAGCATTACTCTTCCTTGCTAGGACTTGCCTTCCTGCTTCGGGGTGACGAACTTGAAATTTTTTTTTAAGATTTCAGACCCAGCAACCAATTACGAAAAAGGATAAGATAACGAAAATTAAATGATGGATTGATTTATTTAATTTTTACTTCTCAGAATTTACATCATGCAATATCTTTGGGTATTGATGGTGGTAAAATGATGAAGACGCGACAGATCCAATCGGGTTTTGACTTTCTTTTGTGAACGTAAATGTAGTATAACGTTATATCAGCTGGCTACTGCAGATTGTATGACTGAATAGTTTTCTAATTCGGTTTTAATATCATTACGATACAAACAGAGTTAGAGTGTGACTGCAAAACGAAGAACAGACGTCGATTTGTTGGGAGTTGCAGCTCATTGCAACCGAGGAGCGTCGCTTTCCAAATTGCAGGGTTGACTGAAGACTGATGAGGTGATGACTTGTGGTGCGGGTAGCGGCCTGCGCATTATCGCGTCCGCTTGTCCGCATTCCGAGCTCGAAAAATATTAGGTCATTGATTACGAGAGCTCGAGTTGAATTAGGGGGGCTTGATTTACGACAACGAGTTCTCGAGTCTCATTTGAATGACGACGCGGTGCGTTTGAGGCTGCCAAAACCCATTGCTCTTTCGCTTCACAACAGATGGTGGCGCAAATTTAATAATTTTCTTTCCATTACTTCACTTCCGCAGACGAATGCGAAGTGCTTTCTGAGTTTTGCCAGCGCGACAACCTTAACGGCCAAGTAATGCGGATGGACAAACATGTCCCTTTGAAAAATCCTGAAGTAAATTTCTACATTTCACGCTGATCCTTTGAAAAGGAACACAAGGAAATGCTGCGTGTCTCCAATTGTTATTAAAAAGCTCCCCCCGCTGAGCAATCAAATTAATGGCCGTATATTAATCAAACAGCCCGGCAAGGGTGTGAAAAGGGACTGTGGAACAGGCCACATATAGGCCTTAATCTAATAGACGCAACAGAGGAAGATGGCGGCCGAGGCGCATGATTGAACGGGCTCACGGAGCTCAGTTCTACCGTTAGGAAGTTGTTATAGTGCTTATCTTATTGTCAAATATTATTGTAAAGTATGTAAAGTAAAGTATGTAATTGTAAAGAATTGTTTTTTTCAAATATTACAAGTAATTTTCATTGCCTTTGAAAGTTCAGACTTGAAATTACAATTCTTTGAGACAAATGCATCTTTCGTACGATTTATTTCTTATGATCTTTATTTACGCGATCAAAGGAGCCGTTCTAGAAGACATGGATGATCGAAACTCCGGTGATAATGGAATGCAATTTCAGAATTGATACGATGTTATGAATTGCCTGCTGTTAATGCGAGATATATTTTGCGGTACGGCATGTTACTGCGATGCGATGTTATGAATCGCTTGCTGTTAATGCGAGATATATTATGCGGTACGGTACGTTATTGCGATACGATGTTATGCATCGCCTGCTGTTAATGCTAGATATATTGTGCGGTACCGTACGTTACTGCGATACGATATTATAAATCGCCTGCAGTTAAAGAGCATAGATTCTCCGTTTTCCTAAGTCCATACTAAATGGTCCCTATTTTTTCGGTGCGAGATAGTCTGAGTTTCTGAAGCGCTGCTTTCACTACTACATACTACAACAACTACTGCTGTTAAAGGGAGCGCACAGTTCGTGCAGAGCTACAACTTCAATGAACATTCAGGGAAATTTTCTACTGAATTTCCGGTTCACTCGACTTTGTTTTCAAAAGTTACGGTGCAATCAAGGTTCTGAAAATGTTAATTTTTGCTTTTCGTACTTAATAAAAAAATAAAACACGTTTTTTGGATGAAGTTTTCTTCAAAAACTAAACGATAATGTACCGTAAAAAACTATTTAAAGCACATGGACTTTCCGTGACGTGTTATACATATACAGGCGAGGATAACTGAGCTTGTTTGAGTCACAAACCCTAGATTTGCTGCATTAAATGCTGGAATCCATTCTTGGGTCGACAGCTGAGTTAGCACCCATAATTACCACGAAAACGCGTTATGATTTGACTGGGTATGAAATTTTTACTGCTCTTTAAGTACATGTGACGATCCAACACCTATTTGTCGCTTAGGAGCCTCATGAATGGATGTTTTTAGGTGGCCTAGGACTCACATTGGTAGTAATATTTAGGTCGCCTAAAATTTACATTACTATTATTTGCAAGGAGTCTAGGAGTCACGTTAAGGGGTTTAGGAGTCTCATTAATAGGTATTTTTATGTAGTCAAGGAACCTCATTAATTGGTATTTTTTGATGGTCTAAGAGTCTCATTAATTGGCATTTTAGGTGATCTAGGAGTCTAATTATTAAATATTTTTAGATGATCTCGGAGTTTCATTAAAAGGTGTTTTAGGTGGTCTGGGGGTCTCATTAATAGCTATTTTAGGTGATCTAGGAGTCTCATTAATAGCTATTTTAGGCGATCTAGGAGTCTCATTAATAGGTATTTTACGTGATCTAGGAGTCCCATTAATAGCTATTTTAGGTGATCTAGGAGTCTCATTAATAGGTATTTTAGGTGATCTAGGAGTCTCATTAATAGGTATTTTAGGTGGTCTAGAAGTCTCATTAATAGGTATTTTAGGTGGTCTAGGAGTCTCATTAATAGGTATTTTAGGTGGTCTAGGAGTCTCATTAATAGGTATTTTTCGCGTACCTGTATGTAAGTCATTTTATGATCTCAGGCACCCAGATATAAATACGTTCATGTTTCTTGCAGCTTATAACTCCACTTGGTCGTTTATTTGAATTGAGTTTTCTACTTCCTAATCTTTTATTTATAATTCCGTATAATTATTAAAGATAGTCTACTATTTTCAAGAAAAAACACTGCCCTAAATATTACTCACGGGAAGTTTCCATGACTATACAGGTACACAATAATCAGAAAAAATGAACTAGTCCCTAATCTAACTTTTAAGCCAGGCATCTAAATTTTTTTATAATAATGTATACTTTTGGCCGCCAAAGAGCTGATGTCGCTGCCGAATAGTTGATTATCGACGGGGCGGCAAAAGATTTTGACCGAGGACGCTCTCACTCCTGCAACAGCGCCTTCTAGACCAAAAGCAAAATTCGAAATTAGAACGGTGACTCGAAAACGCCCTCACTAGCTCGTCAGGACTCAAACGCTGACTCAAAAACGCCCTCACTAGCTCGTCAGGGCTCAAACCCTGACTCGAAAATGCCCTCACTAGCTCGTCAGGGCTCAAACGCTGACTCGAAAACGCCCTCACTAGCTCGTCAGGGCTCAAACGCTGACTCGAAAACGCCCTCACTAGCTCGTCAGGGCTCAAACGCTGACTCGAAAACGCCCTCACTAGCTCGTCAGGGCTTAAACGCTAACTCGAAAACGCCTTCACTTGCTCGTCAGGGCTCAAACGCTCAAAGGCGGAAGCGTCACGACAAAGCGCGGCATATACATTCCAGTATCGCATTACTGAGGCCTAGCACAGAACATTAGCTGCGCTCGGCAACCTCCCGCATAATTAGCACCTTGCAGTTCCGGTTCAATTAAATGTATTAACTACGGCGCTTGTTTGGGCCCTGCAGCGGTTAGAAGATCATCCCACCAAGAATCAGCTACGCTCGCTGTGGTGCGCCGGAAATCCTAAGCTTCAAAGTATTATTTATTATGAGATTTTGCGAGATTTTGGACTTAATTTTAGTTACATTTATGATTCATGCGTATGAACAACTTGTGAGATAAATGAAAATTCAAATATATGATGCAGAGATATAAGATTCCTTTGGTTTTACCCACCGCTACGCTTCAAGCTTCTATAACGTTTATGGGGCTGAATAACAGAAATGAAATTGCACAATCTTAACAAATACGCAACTCTCTCTGCATGAAATACGTTAGTTAGTACATATAGATTGCCGACCGCACGCCAATTTAGGCCAATTAAATAAAATTTCATTTCTGTTAAATTACGTTGCTGCTATCGCTCATGATCTTTGTGAAAACGATATTGATTATACACCCAATGAAGTTGTTCGTAACTTTACTGATCAATTAATTCATTTTTTTAAATTCCTTTTGTTGAGTGACACAACCACTCTTCAGGCATTCATGCAGCCTATAAAACCCTTGTTTTATAGAAAGTATTTTAAGATAACATAATTTTTTGATAAGAAGGAACGACTAGAAGAATGCCTTGAAGAGGGGTTTTGTTTATATTAAAAGAGCGATTGCTGCACGGAATCCAATTTTGGAAGTTCTATACTCCGCCAATTTATGCGGCATAGTCAACACTCAGCTATTTCACAGAGAACGGGCAGACCATACGCCTCTCCATTTCATTCACCAATTCGTAATCTCTGTAATAGCTCCTACTATTGTTTAGTAATTCTAAATTTTCAACTCTTTGTAGAAGTAGGAATGAACTCTACCTCCAAATGTTAGAGTCACTTTACACATGCATAGAAAAACCTCAACTGAACTACGATCTTAGCCCAGCAAAGTTATTCATCGCTCCAAATTCTCAGCATAGCTGCGGGTGTGTGGGTTTATGTGGTGGTGTGTTCGAATGTGTGTTTGTGTGTGTGGGTGTATGTACGTGTGTGTGTTATACAAGATCATGTGTTGTGTGAAAGAAGAAATGATTGAGTCTAGGATATAGGTTTTTAAAGACAATGTCTGGGTTTTTCATTTTAGTTAAGGCTGTTCGAGTTTAGGCCTTTTGAACCTGTATTTTCATATTTTTTCAGGACTGATGTTTCAAGCTTAATGTTCTGAAACGTATACAAAGAAATTAGTTAAAGATGTTCCTGATTTTGTTAGTTCTTCTTTTTATCTTTTCAATATCTAGAGATATATCTCAACCTTTCTCGGTATTTTTTCAGCCCATACTTCAAAGAACAATGTCGATTAAGCTCGAGCTATATTAGTAATGTGATAACCAAAGTCGGGTAGCAAAAACTGTTTCAATCTCTTAAGTCACACACAGCGTCGAACTCTCTAACACACCACCTCGGTCGGTGCGAGCCCTTGCGTAAGCTGAAAAAGCCTATATTTCAAAAGAACACATTTCCTATCCTTTTTTTAATACATAACCAAATCATTCCCTCATTTTTTTTCCTGATGGGGATTCTCAACTCGATGGCATCTAATATAGCCTAAAATTATTCTAACTATATCTCACATACCCGTAGCTTACTGTGTTTCAACTTAAAAACAAGTCAGTTTTCAAGGTCCATTTCTACTTCTCACGTTGACACCAAAAGCAATTTCTTCTACAATTCACCTGAATCATGCTTCATGAATTTCAGCGCCAACTATGATATCTAAATTACAACACGTCTGCTTCGTACTCAAATTTTCAGGATGATTAATGAACCGCACGTACATATGTGTGTTAATGCCGCTGATGGAAAACACATCAACACATCACTACATTGCTTGGACATAAATATGGGCACAACTCTATTTCTGACGTATTTTGAAAATTTCGAGGTCTTGTTTGGGGTGGAGAGTATGGGTAGCTCAGAGAACTTATATTTACCTTAAACAAAACAGAACAATATTTATTAACAACCAGAAAATTAACTAAACAAAAAATGTATAGTACATACAAAAGTATTTAGCAAAAAATTAATACATACATATAATCAGTGATATTTTCTTACACAATTCGAGTATCTTGGTCAAAAAACCTTCATAAAGTTTTCAGAAACTTCCAGGACATGTAACGTAAACAAACTATGATCGGCACATTCATTACCTCTCCAGATTCTGTTGAAGATGGATGCTCAGTAAATACAATACCGAAAGTCAAAGAAATGCCCGATGCTATTCGGAAACGAATAGTTGCACTTTGTAATGAGGTATCAACCACATAGGCGAATTGCTGAACGTATTACGGTTCCATACTCAACTGTTAAAGCAATAGCTCGGAAGCATTGAGAGACTGGTGCAATCTCCAATCTGCCAGGAGTCAGAGCTCCTCACAAGATCACTGGTCACTCCCGTCGCTAAATGCTGCGTAAAGTGAAGAATAAGCCCATGACAACTCGTACATACCTACGGAAAGAATGGGAGTTACGAGGAGTTCACGTCAGTCGAGAAATTGTTACTAGAGAATTGCATCGAAGTGATGCCTTCGATGAAATGCCTTCACTCCACGCAGAACTTCTCTTCTACCAGCAAAATATGTGAAGAACCTTTAAGCGCAAGCCGAAGACCATCTTCACAAAGGAATTGAGGTTTGAGAACGGGTTGCATTGTCCGATGAGAGCAAAATTTAATTTTTCGGTCGAAACGACGTTCACAATACTTATAGGAAAACCGACCGTCTATGACCCCAAGAACACCATTCCGTCAAGTACGGAGGAGGCAGCATCATGGTCTGGGGCTGTTTTACTGTCCATAGTGTAGAGGAATTAATGGAAAAATGGGTAGTTCCATGTACACTCAAATATTTAAGCAGCACCTGCTTCCGAGGGCAAGAAAATTCTACGACCGGAGCAAGTGGATCTTTCAGAAAGACTATGACCTCAAACATAAGACGAAATTCACAAAAGTAAAAAATAAGCGTCTTTCCGAGGCTTGGCCAATCGCCTGACCTCAATCCCATTGGAAATTAGCGGTGAATATTCAAAACTGCTTAGCACAGGAGTCCAAAGAATGTTGCCGTTTTGAATATCATCGGCATGCAAAAATTGTGCAAGTTACTACAAACGGAGTGTCATATGTTAGTCTCCAGATAATCGTTTCCATGCTGTTATAGCAAATGAAGGACACGCTTCGAAATATTGGAGACTTGTTAGCATTGGCCAAATGCTTCCGCCCCATCCATTTTATTGCTTAGTTGAATTGTTGGTCATCAATATATTTTGTTCTGTTCTGTTTGAATATTCTAGGAAAGATATATTTTATGAACTACTTGTACTCTGTACCCCAAAATAGAGCTCAAATTTCAAAATACATCAAAAATAGAGTTGTGCACTTACCTATGTCCAGGCACTCTTCTTCAATTGAACATGAATAATGCATTTTTCATCAAACCCTTAGATGAAATGTTATATTTGGATCTTATGCATATATTCTATACGATCGGGCTTTCAACTAACGTTCTATGAAATTCTGAAACACTTGAAATTGAATTTTGTTAGAGAACAGGAACTAGCGATTCTTAATATATGATTTTTACTTTGTATTCGACACTGCATATTATACATAAGATAACGTAACATGTACGACAACAATGTGACCTTCACTATCTAACGTGCAGAAAGATAGTACAATGTTTTGTGTCGGAGCTTCGTTCATCTGGACACATTCCAGACACCGGCACTCCACAACCAGCGTCTCGACTCAGGTCTCCGTCGCAAAAGCGCCGTCTTCCCACGTCTGCCAGTCCCTAATTGATGTCCCAATCAAGGCTGCGCGTTTTATTCATCATTTGCGAAGTTTATGAGGACACGAGCTATGCTGGTCCGAGCAGCCATGTTGTCGCCGCCACGAGCGATCGTATCGCACCGCTCGTCTCTCGTAAACAATAAAAGCTTCAGCCACGACTGCCAGATAAAATAATAAAAACCAATTATATCGTCCCACGCCGATTTATCAGCAGGCTGGCTTGACTTTACTGGTGAGGAATTCAAGTTTCGGCGTCGCCATATAACATAAGTGTGAAAGCGTCCGGCTGCAAACATGAGAAGCTTATGAAGCGGTCAGCTGATAAAATATTTGGTGTAACGCAAAAAGTGTTAGGAGGAAGAGAGTTGCAGTGTTTCCTTATTGCCAACCTTGCTATTGTCGCCCTGTTTGTTATCGAAACAGTTTGTTTCTTGATGGAACCGGCGGAATCAACATAAATTGCTCAGTTTGCATCATGATAGGGCAGTGTGTTAGAAAGCACTGATGGAACGGCACTCATATGAGCCAACTTTCACTAAAAAAACTTTCTAGAAGATATTGTAGATGACCAGAATAATTGACTTTCTCTCTGTTTGAGTTAAGCAGACTGTCAGCGTCTTTAAAGGAATATTATATGAATATTTTTCGTACACCCTTAGTTTCATAATACTATGTGAAGAAAAACTCTGGTGGCTCCAGTAAGAGCAAAGCACGTTTAGCTGACGATAGTAAGCGTGTCTGTTTTGAGGTTCATAAAACCAAGCTTAGACAACAGGTGCACCAGGGCGCAGAGGCTCTGCTTTCTGGAATGAACTGAGGAACTTCACAGTCTGTAAAAAAAGCTCCTCTCCGAGAATAGCTACTTTTTCGATCTTTCATAATGATTTTGTGCTTATTTCAGACTATTTTACTTGAAAATTAGTTAATCTCGTAGAGGAAATTCGATTGCTAATTTTCAAGAGTAAATAGAATATTACAGTGTAACAAATAGAGGAGATGCAACATCACTGAAGAGTGTCTAACCCAACTTTTGACAAGTTTTGAAATATGTTTCTAATCCCTGAACCCAGTCTAACTTATTCGCAGTGTCTTCGATAAGTATATAAAATAATTGATAAAGATACTTGTGATGGTAAAAGTGTAGATAACTATACATGTTCCGGCAAAAAGGGTAGACTGGTTGGTCAAAACAATCACAGCCACGATTGGACGAGTTAGAGCTGCGTCATGTTACTCAAATCAAACCATTGTCGGGAAGCGAACTGCAACAAGCGTCGTATCAGCAACCGAGTGCATGTAAGTTCGCGTCTTCTTTTTGTAACCTCATTTGAATCCAATCACAGGACCCAGATTTTTCCTTGGGAGGTAATTATTGGACCTCACGACTCGTCAGCTGCGAGCAGTGAATGTCCCGAGAATAATAACTGTCCTAACGACGTCAGCCAGTTGACGCCTGTGACGTAAAGACGACGTCTACGCGATGTTCGGTAATTGTGGTTTTGCTAAAGCCAAATGTGAGGTTTAACAAAAACGTTGGTATATTTTCAAGACTAGGAAAAAGCGTCTATCGGAAATACTAAGATGGATTTGCTGCGAGCGAGAACTCGTTTGGTTCTTGGCTCCAAAGCCTGAACGATTGGAATTTATATCCTGCAGATGATTTTAGTCTCTTCTGGTCATCGCAGTGTTATTTCGAAAAAACGAAAGAAATCAACGAAAAATTGTTAAGGAATATGTCTGTTACCGACCATTTACACACACACACACACATATATATATATATATATATATATATACATGGATAAAACGGATAGCTCCCTCAAAGGTAATTATGTTTAAAGTCTAAAATATTTTACCGGGCAAATCTAAAATTTTGAATTGATCAATTTGTCACCGAATAAGTTTGGACCTCTGACCTGCGGAAGAAGTGAGCTCAGAAATCCTTATTCCATGCTTGTCGTAGCGGACTGTAGAGGCAGGCTTTCGAAATGGTTACCGTAGGACTCGGGAAATCCATACGATTTACATAAATATATTTTATTGATTATTGACACGTGGCGCACGACATTGTAGAGACACATATGCCTAACATTTTGGATGCTCAGGACATGTTCTTAACAAATCAGGGCATGTTCTTAACAAATCAGGACATGTTCTTAACAAAGAACCACTCTGAAGAGTTCAAGCTAGGCAGTTTTACGGCTCTACCAAACGTACGATAAATGAAGCGCGTTATGAGTCCGCTCTAGCGCTTGTTTTGCTAATGGCTCATTGGAACCTCTAATAAATTGTATTAGCCTTTACAGCAGCGCAACATGAAAAGTTCGAAAGTCAATTTGCATCCGAAATTGCGATCATTTGTCCCTGACGATTTCATGCGGTGGGTCTTTTTTCGAGGAACCAACATTCCTTCACGTCGGAGACAGTCATATTTAGTCGCATTTAAGACAGAGAGCCGGGAGCCTTCCTCTCTTAACTTTTCTTAGCTGAGCAGAAGGCTGCATGAGCATTTAACTTCATGAGTCCTACAGGGACTCCGCAGTCCTAGATATTTTTTACAAAGTGCGTTAAACCTACCAAGTAATGATCAAATTCAGAGAATTGTTGTTTGCCCAGGAGTCACAGGGTTAAAGAACATTGTGTTAACTTGTTTGTCACTGCTTATTTATCCTTTTAGTACGATAAATGAATTTAACGGTAGGTTTGTAAAGAAATACAGAGATCACATTTGTTTCAATTGCGAGGGTTTCATTTTTTTTGTACTTGCGTGAACTAGATAAGAATTATTTCTGCCACTGAGAAATCATGGAAAGCTATTTCTGCAAGTAATTAGACTGCTCCATTGATTGCAAATGTACAAAAAGGTAATTCTCCGGTCGTCATAAAACGAAATTACTGGGTTTCATATTGCATTTTATGCATATATTTCTACGTTAAGTCATTTCGACTTTCGTAATTTTTCGGTAAATTAACGTTGTCGGAAGTATCAGGCCGGTCTTTCTGAAATCTTGGCCGGGAATGAACGGTTCATTGATGCTCGCCTCCTCATTACACTTAGAGCCTCGTTCCAAAGACACACTGATTGCTTCCTTATTTTTTAGCAGCTTTTAAGGAACCATAAACGTCCCCTGGAAACCCTCCGTTGCCCTGACCCATGCGAACATGTGGACGCCGAGACCCTTCTGCTTCATGAAGTTTGCTATAATTGCGATGGTTTGTTGCAACCGGATTGAGAAACTTGATTTAAATCCATGTGTCATAATATGTCGAAATCCAAAAATGAAAGAAACGAAACATTTTTCTAATCACACTACGCTGCCGGCCGTGTGAAGGTAGGTTAGGTTTTCAAAAATTGAGCACGCGGAATTGTTCATCTCCGAACCAGTGTATTTTGTCCCTTTTTTCTGTAGTTGCATCAGAAGTTTGTTGTTGAACGGTTCGTCGTTCCGTGAGGAAAACAGCGAATGAGTGTGAACGATATTAGGAGCTCGTGACTTTCATTTGAAAATCTTTATGTGAAAAACAAAATTGATCATTCCACGAAATACTGGCATCGATCGAATGGTATTTGCAACAAAAATCAACTGAGTGAGTATTATTCCAAACGCTTGCCATCACGATACATACATATACTCGATCTTCTCTGTAACGCAACATCTTCCTGACGGTTATGTGGAGTGCTCGTTCTTAAGTTGAATATCATAAATTTTGGAGCACTTAATTTTTAACACTCTGTGATCCATTCTGAATGGTCTCTTTTCCTCACAGGGCTGGGTCATTCGAAGAGCTCAAAACACAGGGCTGCAATACAAATAACGCTACCCGTGTCCTCCAAACATAGGGCTGCAATACAAATAACGCCGCCGTGCCCTCCAAACTTGACCAAGATAATTTTTCCGAACACTTTGTCCTGGGAAATCATTCTATCTGCAAGCGATAAAAATTGGCTTTAACACAATTTAAAATTTTGAGATATTAAATAAATAATGTTTTTTTTTCGTGAGTTCTTAAGTATTTGTAATGAACTTAATGTATAATGAAGATTTCTTTTTCTCTCCATAAGACAGCATGTATGTTATCTATTTCAGTCAGAAATGTAGTCATCTATCACTATCGTAAATTAACCGTAAACTCCTCTTAATTTGAGTCTCAAATTGTGACAGACTTTTTTTGGGGGCACCGCAAAATATCCTGGCAGTGAACATTCATTATTACCTCATCACAAATTTGTGATTCAAGATCCCTGGATCAACACTTAAAATTCCTGATCACGTTTCAATTCACGAAAAAAAAACTCAGCTATCTGTTTATTGACTGATTTCTATAAATGACCGGACAATCTGTTGTAAAATATTTCATGTACATATAATGTATATGTACGAAAAGTTCCGTTATAATAAGGCCGCATGAACCACCAGCTCTCCCTCAGCTCGCAGCACGCGTAAATGCGCAACACTCGGTAGTCCATCGACTACAAAAGGAAGAGTTTGACTTAATTGTCCCTGTTTTGGCAGCTGGAAGAGGGCGCTCTAGTGGAGCACGAGCCTCCCAGCACACGTGCGATCTGATCAAGAGGTTTCTGTGGCAAGTCTTCTTATCAGGCAGGGGGATCTAGCGGCCTGGCCTCAAGTGTGCACCAGGTGCATTGCTTCCCTCACTCGCTATTCACGGCCTCCCATAGGAAATCACAAGCTATTCTCTTGACTCTGGGTAATGACGTTAAACGTCAGCCACCGTTTGCCATGTCCACAACTGGCCTAGGTTAGTGATTATGCACGAAGAATGGGATATCTACAGAGTTACCTTATAGCTCTCAAAATGCTTGTCTTTTAACAAAAATGAATCTCATCCAGTCTATCAACAATTGCACTGATCTGGATTGTAAGATTTGTCACCTGACTGTATCCCGTTTTTATATTGTTTGGCAATATCGTGCGATTTGTAGGTCAATGTTCATGTTGAAAATTTTAGACTAGCTAATAAGCACAAGAATGAATTAGTCATGGCTAAAGACATCCTCACGTGACCCCAACCTTGAATATATCACCGTAGGACACTCGTGGTCTCTGGAAAAGGAATAAATCATGGTATTAGTTCAGACTAGACATGGATCACGAGGAAATGGCCAGCACAACCGATTAAAGAACACGCAGTGTCTTCTCGAGGCCTGCGCTCGACGTCGAACATGAAGTTCAAGAAAAATGAGTTTTGCCTTGGTTATGGAAATTAGAGGGTAAATTATTAACTTACATTGTTCTCATACAGTCAGTCGGTTAAATGAACTATACGGACATTTGTGTATTGTAAAATATGTACAAAGAAAACGAGAACTGTTAGAACACTGGAATGAATTGGCAATTACACAAAGATGAGCAATGCCAATCGTCATGTTATGAATAACCCTGAAATGAATGCGCTTATGTCATGTGCAGTTATTGGTATGCAATGTTTGTCTGAACAAACCACTTAGAAGTAGTGTGCATAATTTAGGATGGTTATCAGATCACAATGGACGCTGGTCCTGATCTTGGTTTGGTCCTGGACACCATTGCAATATATCATGTTTGATGGACTATAAACCCAGGACTAACTAACCCAATTCATTTTAAATTGATCCCGACTAATCCTTAAAAAACAGGCGTATTATCCTGTCAAAGCTTCAAAAATGGTCGCATGCTAGTGAGTTTTGTAGCGATGCCGTGTTCGGGGCACCGATAACTCAGGGAATGATAGCAAGAACAAGGTATTTGTGTCGGCCGTGCTGTGACGCGCCTCTGGAGAACCTGCCTCAAGATCTGGCCACCCGATATCATTAGGGAAGGATGTCGCGAGCCCACTTTGGGTAATAGCAATCATGGGAGTACAAAGCGTCCATTCAGCTTTAATTGATACTCTCAGAGCTATCAGAACTTCCCATCTCTGACCCTATGTCTCCAGTCTAGCAGCTATAGACATCCTCAATGGGAAAAATGAACCCTCAACTACAGGCACAAGCTCAGCCCAAAGAAATTATTCGAGTTCGAAAGTGTACGCATGGCTGGTTGCGTTCGAATTGACCACAAATTTTATATTAATGCAAGGACGTAAATTTCAGTGGTACTCTGGGAAAGTTGATTCAAGGGTTACACAATTTAAGCTTTTTTTATAATAAATTTTCTCTGATTACGTGAATTATACGAATCACTTGCAGCCCGTGTCTGAAGTTTCAGACGCCGGGTGAGAGAATATTAAAGAAAAAGCTATTTTCAGCTCACTACAGAACTAAATGGAAATTTTCTTAGAGTGACATTTCTATGCACTTAAAATTGTCCCATACTCGCAAACAATGAGAAAACATTGCAATTATATAATCAAATTGAGAGGACAATGTAGCAATCTACGCCCTCATCACATACTACAGTCATTCTTTTCATGTTGATCGTTCTGGATCGTGTTTTAGGCGGTGTATACCATCTTAATCGCAATCGTGCCATGTGACCACTTCTAACGTTCAGTTTACGAGCCGGCGCGGCCGCTGGAATGTCGAATGACGGGGTATTAGAATGTGATATTAAAGGCGCGCTTGTCTCATGTCTTCAAGATCCCTGTGGGTTCTCATCTCCGTGGTCGTACATCAGCCTGAACACCTACGCTAGCTGATAGCGTCTGATTTGTGTGTTTGGAAACAATGATGTGCGCGCCCGGCCGCCTTCAGAGGGCACTCTCAGACTCGCATGCGGTCGATGCTGTTTTTGATATCCAGAGTTTAGCAAGACCTGATACAAGCGAACAAAGTCTTCGCACAGATGAACCTATGCGGCGCAAATTTTTCAGTAATTTTCCTTTCATTGTTTCAATACTTACTTTTTAATTTGTTAGCTTTTAAATGCAGTTGAGATCCATGTCATCTGTATTTACATAGAACCTCATTATCGAATTTGTGTCAATGACCTTGGCTGACGCAGGTAAAATGCAGTCACTTCGTATCCAATATTCCTGAAACATTTAATATCGCAACAAAATTCATGGAAAACAAGGAAGTACAAGGTGACCCAGAATTAAGGCAATCAACTGTTTTATGTTTGAAAAACATTGAAGGGATATTTCCCATCCTATCGTTAGAATGAAAAAATAAAAAAATATACGATTGCCACGCCGTGAAATTCATTCAATATGATCACCAATGTTACGAATTATAGCATCAAGCTGAGGTAAAATACATCACACGGGGCAGGTAGCTCGTGCAGTTCCACTCTGATGGCAGAAGTGTTCCTTGAGCAGAGGAACATTTTCAAAATTCAGTGTGGCGCCTCCATCAAGATTCAGCGCCGTAATAAAACTCCAATTCGACTCCAAATTGGAGTCAATCCTTCTTGCATAAGTAAGCTTGAATAACCCTCAAAAGGTTCCTGTGTTAGCCTACCGGACTTTTCCATATTAAAGAAAAGAGCCTCAAGCGATTCACCCGAATTTCTCGATACCCTGCAAGCAAACTTGTCGGAGGGATAAGATTGAATTCCATAATAACAGCTACTCTTACATCCTGCAAATGATGCTCTTCTTTTTAGAAAAAATTCTATAATATGTTACATAAATAGCAGCATAGATGTACATTATTTGTTTACTATTCATTATTAAATCGAAAATATTCTCTACTGTTTCTTCAGAAATGTAGTGCATTGGATTTCCAAATACTGTGTGGCCTTGTTTTATTATTGATTGATTTCTTTATTTCATTCATCAGTATCGAAAGTTTCGACGTCCAGCAATTTTCTAAATCAATATGAGATTTATGCTTTCATCTCAGCATCTCAAGCTTGCATTTAGAATACACGTATTCCATGAGGTGGAGTCAACTGTCGTTCTCTCTGTGCTCTGAAATGTGAAAATTTATTCCTGCAACATGGGTTATAATGATCTCGGAAAGTTGTTAGAAGCCCTCGTGGTAATTGTTATTTTTAAAATATTAAATACTGTCCTTCAGCTCTCACGAGGGATTGACTTAATTTCGATGCGAGTACGAACTATAACTGAGACCTATCACATGCACCCTAGACTGTGCCAGTCCCGCAATTTTTGGTGAAGATCTCGGGTTAGTCGTGCAAAGTTCATTTTATAATACTCTGTTCAAGTACCCGTCCAATTATTTATTCAAAACGACTCTTAATATTTTGTCAAAACCCATACTTAATTATATTGTTCAAGACCTAAATCCCTCATCAGTGCGAGCGCCATACATCAATGTTTTCTCTTAAACCTTATGTAACTAAGACTCATTTCCAGTTACTAAACCACGTTTTCAAGCTAAGAAATAACTACTTCAGGTGCATTTATAGATGGCTCGTTTTTTTACTGACGCCGTTTCCCAGACGGGATCCTTAGGAGCGTAATGATGTAAGTGAAATCAATTATTTATACGAGTATGTGATACATTTGTAGCCTTTAATTTGTGATCTGTTGTCAGTGTAACTTGAGGTTACAGGTTTTTTATAAGTTAGATGCAGTTTATCTCAAAGGACATTTGTACGATTTTACAGCGACATTTTTATCGTATTTCTGACTTCTTCCTTGTCTAGTTCAATATCGAAGATTTTTCCTCCTTCCTAAAGATAAAGACATGAACATCGTAGATTTTTCATATTCAGCAATTACGTCGTACAACTTAAAAATTTACAAATTTTAGAAGAAGCTGATTGTTTCGGCAGAATATTAAGAAATGTAAATCAGTATCGATTTTTCAGTTCCACTTGAAGCCTAAATCTTCTTAAAGATACTAAAGATTTTTGGTTCCTTTACGTAAAATAGCATCAGTGCCGCTTCTTCAATTCAAATAACCTTTTTAATGCTAAGTAACAAAATAATTGTCTTCTCGTCCGACTTCGTGTAGCGCTTAGACAATTCACTAACATGAGGATTAGAAATTCATGAACTCAAGTGTCTTAAATCCGAGGTCCTTCTCCCCTCGATGTCCAAGCATAGAACAATTGACTTTTCGAACCAAGGAGCGCCGACATCAATAGCGGGTGAAAGATTACGAACTTCAGGTGATTAGTATGATATAGGCACCAGGAAGTCAATATCAATAGAGAGTAAGAGATTGCGAGCTTCAGATGATCAGTAAGAAATAGTCAAGACGAAATCATTCTGACGGACGACTAAATTACACTGCGAAGTTACAGGAGTAACTCAAATTTTTATAAGGACTCGAAAATTTAACTTTAACAACGGATTAATAGCCTGTATTCGAGGAACGAAAAAAATTGACATTATTTCTGTCATATACAACAACTGCTACGATTTTCGTGATCTTGAGTTTGTCCGAAATGTTTTCTAACGGCCGGTTTTACGGTCTTTGCCAGACACAATTACAACATGGTTTCTGCTGTGTTTTGCTGGAATACCTGGAAAAAATTCTAAGCTGTGTCGATAGAATGCGCTATGAATTCAAAATATGCAAAACCTTCTTTAAATGATCCTGGAACTTCTTTGCATTTGCTTGAGTAAACAAACGCGTTTCCAAACGACTAATTCCGTTCAAATGATCTCAGTTGCCCTAAAATATAATAACGTTTTTACAAATATTCTGATAATCGGTAAGAGACATCGTGAGACACTTTTAGCCGTCAATTGAAAGAATGAATGGAAAAATAGTGAGATTTAATGATTTTATACGATACACCACACATTCACGGCAGCATCTATTCTAATAACGAGTTAATAAATTGAACTCGACGAGTGAAAAAATACGGTGTTGAATTTTGGCTTAAGAAAGGGGCCCAATCTTATGCAGATTTGACAAGACGTATAACAACGTTTCCAATAATGAATGAAGGAAAACTACAACGCTCAAAAAATCTTATCAATCATAAATGAAGGGTAAATTTCGAAGTTTTTGAAGCAGCGTTTGACCACCATGCACCAACACTGCACAGTGGCGTTCACTTGAGCCCAACTCTGTATACAAAGGGTAGCCACGAATCAGTCAACACAAAAATCAGTTGATAAAAAATCAGTCAATACAAAAATCAGTTGATAAAATATCAGTCGATACAAAAATCAGTTGATAAGACAATTAATCGATACAGTTTTAGCGGAGCGCCCTGTACGAGTAGACGTAACGTGACAACGTTTCCATTCGGCTGATGTTAGCGGTAGTTAAGTCGAACTTATCGCTGGTTTAGCTCGAGAATCTTGAAATTTAACCAAAAGTTCTTTTCACTCAGAGTTTGATAGCTATATGAAACAGTCTGGTAGCAGAGACAACAATATTATAAATTCAAACCATCTATAATATTTCCTATTGTTTTAATTTATCTTGGGTTTGTCAAAAAGTTCATAAGCCGTGTAGTTATGGTTGAAACTTCCATGTAAGCAGTAGGTTCTCATAAATTTAAAGAAATTAGGTATAGATAAGTATAAATTAAGCCTATCTGATTTTTAAGTTGGCATATTGATATGACATACATACTTTAATAAAAACTCAATCCATTAAAATTACGAAACAAAATCCATTAGAATAAAACTAGCACTTAGCACTAACACAATAAAGGAACAAACATTCCAAGGCTAAGATATACACGAAATATCTTGCGTTTCAAAGAAATTTCTTGGAGTGAGAGGAGGCCGGCTTATTCCGAGACACGTGCCGCAAATGGGTGTCATAATTTTCGGGGAATTTCTCGGCTAGGCAATGACAAGCGCTCGTGCATTTACAGTCGTGTCCACCTCCCAGAGCTTCGTTTCCAACGCAGACGGCGTCGTTTCTCCGATATCGGACTCGTTGGGAGACACACGACATCATCAGTCTGATCACGTCGGTAGGCATTTTGCTCTCGTTTTCTTTTGCTCGCCAGAGTTACCGTGTAGGTGTGATTATTGGGGAGCGCAAGTCGATCGATAGCACTTGGGACTGTGAGGGCACCGAGGTTTGAGTAATTTGTATTTTATTTGTTTACACATGCCTGATAATAATCTTTGATTTAGGTAGCGTAATACTTTTTTTTAAATTGCTTGATTGACTTAGTAGAAAAATTTCCCTTTCGAAGTAGATTTTGGTACTTTCATTGCTCACCCCCTTCATGTTGCCATCCATTGAAGAATTTTGCTCAATTATCTTTGTACGGAGATCTGTGATTGGTTGCCGAAGCCTCGCCCCTCATTGGCTGGTCACTTGGCCGAGTCGGCCCGGCGGCCTGACGGATGAGCTAATTATAAGGTGGGTGACAGCTTATGTCTTAGACTAATTGCAATTTATTGATTCCCCAGAGCGGGACATTTTGTTTCGGCCTCCGAGCCAGGCAGGGCATACATGGCAGTGCTCGTAACGTCAAGTGTTGGTGACATCAAAGAGCGGCCTTTGCGCAGGTACAGAAGAACTTGCTGTAGGTCAGATAGGCTTCCATCCAATCTCGAACCAAGTAAAGTTGGAAAAATGTTCAATGCTTAATATCAAATTTTAGTTTATGTGCCTAATGCACTATCGTATCCGTCCCTAAAATTTGGAGGGTGTTGCCCTGTTGAGATCAGTACGCGCATGTCATGAAAAAAGAAGAGGTTTCTCAGTTCTCTCGCTCACCAGAACTTGTGGTAATTTCGGAAGAGTATACAACATTCTCACTTTTGCTGCCTTTCCTGACGCAGGAATCGATCAACCAAACATGAATACCGAAGCCTGCATCGATGTAACTTGATCGCTTAATTCACGAGCCAGTTTACTTGTGAATTATGGGTTTGGAACACAACGATGTCTAGG
The DNA here is from genome assembly GCA_014899125.1 of Orchestia grillus. Lineage (NCBI taxonomy): Eukaryota > Metazoa > Arthropoda > Malacostraca > Amphipoda > Talitridae > Orchestia > Orchestia grillus. The sequence goes on along the minus strand of VOMN01083074.1, from coordinate 12,962 downwards.
ATATCCAAAAGCACAACGATGTACAATTGGGTTTTAAAATAGTGCAATCGAATTTCCGATCAACTAAGAATTTAAAACCGTGAAGCGACATGGTTATAGAAATAATTTAAATCCGTCAAAAATGGATATCAACACCTTCGAAATAAACACTGATATGGGGACGTGAATTAAGTTTTTCCGTAAATTTGAGGCAGCGCTTGCTCACACAGAATCGTTCACCTTGTGTTCAATGGGCAACTGGTTGGGATGAGAGGAGGTTTACGTGTTCCGAGACACGCATACGTCTTTTATCGTTGTTTAATGAGTAATAACATGTTTGAATGTTATTTTCGAAAGATTCAAATTAATTCTTGACGAAATTTTTATAATTATTCTTAATTCGAGCTACGTGAATAGGATAAGCGATCTTAATACAACCTGTGAATAAAAATTCATGAGCAGTGTTAACTAAAATTTTAAATAATTCATCAACAAATAAGTAATTTCATGGAAGATCCTTTTCAATTTGAAATGAAAACGATGAACACATGCATATGCTCGCATGCACATATGTTTGTGTGAGCATGGCTTTTTACAATTGCTTTTATGTAAAATTGTCAATTGCGTATGAATGATTGAAGTTGGAATAGATGATACTGTGCAAACGCTCTTTCTTCAAATGTTAAGTGAATAGCGGGCTCACTCAATTATTTTAAAGGAAAAACATTCTGAAAGCTTGTCTAGGCGTAACGTCACAATAAATTTCAAGATTCGACATCCTTCTTCTCGGGGTACGAAGTCTCAAACTTTGATTAAATAGCCATAAGACCATAATAAAACTCAAATGAATCAACCCAACAGCTTAAGCGTGCATCCCAGCCTAAGTCCCAGATAAATTTACCAGTTCAGCCTCCCAGAATTGCGCGATTTTACGAATGTGCACTCCAACTGATGCTACCTCTGAAGGGCACGCGAGCTCCAGGGCCAGCGCGGCTGCCCTGTACACGGAGGGGCAGTGCCCCCTGCTGGCAGCAGATATTGTAACATGCGCAGCCTCTATCGTGCCCGCAAATGCGCCACTATACCCAAATATCTATGTTGATGCAATTGTCGATAAATTACCATAAAAGTCCCTGTACATTACTGCTCTCCCCCTCATATTTCTACGACTCAACCGAAGAGTATTGGTCGTCTGCTGGAGAGGTTCCGGGAAAACTGTTGGTCAAGTCCATGGTTTTCTGCGAATATGGGTAACAAGATTACATCTTTGGCTAGTATTTCGCTGTCAATGTATTTTTAAGCGTTAGGTTGTTTGTTTCTTGGTAAAATTAAGCGTTACTAGGTGCTCTCGACGATAAAGTTAATTTTGTGCGCCCCATAGGCTGTCAGGTCGTCAGCTTCGAACATCTGTTTAGAGTGGGATATTATGATCCGTTTCATTTAAAGAGTCTTAAAAAATAAGAGCTCGCTGCTTTGAGAGATCTTTGTCATCATGAATTTTTAGCTGACATCATAAACCATACAATTGTTTTCATAAAATGACGTTCTTAGCTTTTAAAGTTCGTTGTGTTTGTCTTCCGGTGTCTATTGGAGTTATTTAGCTCGAATTTAATTTCGGTACCGAAATATAAAATATATTGTCTTTCCTGGCTCAAATCATAGAGCCGTTTAAAACATGGAATGAAGGATTGTTTCGAAACATTGTTGGAATTTTATAGTGCAAGCTTAAAGGAAACGTGAGCGTAGGAAGTCATTAAAGTAATGTGAGAATTTCAAGTGTCCAAATTATGAAAAATAATTATTTAAAAATTTTACCAACACACATCCCCTAATAAAATGATTGCTCGTAATTGATTTGTATAGTTCTTCCTACATATATTTACTCTGACGTAATCTTGCTGCTATACTCACGCATCTTAGGAATTCATACAGCGCTTGATTTTAAATGAGTAACTCTGAGAAAAATGAGATTATCCAAAGTTCGGCTAGCTGAGAGGCATCATTAGTGCCATATATCCAGTGAAGACGAGTCGCATAAGTTTGCATTCACAACATCATTTGGAACGAGCATTAATTGAAATCATACGTTTCCTTATATTATTATGCGCGTTAGGAATGTAGGTTAGCTACGTTCAAAGACCATATGCGGTTGGTTACTATAAGCACCAGAATTTTCCGAAGTGACACGCTCTTTAAAGGTCTATTGAATTATGGACTGACGAAACAGTTTTTAAAGGACAACCTAGAGAAGTACCGTTAAGGTTTCTCACGCCTGTGACAATGCTGAGCTTTGTGCGGCGGTGGCTAATTGCGGCGCCTGAGGGCGTGTTCCTTGTGAGCGCCTCAGCCTCATTGAGGGCCTGCGCACCCACCGCCTCAGGATGTTTGCCGGCCATTCACGCAGCCCAATAAGTCAACGGACTGTCAATTTAAAGTTCATAAGAATTAGATTCTGTGCATTCCATTCCAGTGTATCTCCATCGTAACTTAGTTATATGTACACGCTGTGCTACAGGACAGCACGTGCACCCATCGTGTTTTTTTTAGAATTCGTGAGAAGTGTGAAAGAAAAGTTTGTCAATGATGGCTTTGAGCGATAAGAAGGAAATCCTTTTTGCAGTTTTAACCTCTGCAATACGAAACTTGAGATGAGATAGAATTTTTTAGCTGAAAATTTTCTGTCATGATATTTCGTGAAATTCCATAACATTACGATGCTAATTTTACACATCCTGTAGAAATTAGTTCAGTTAATAGATATTCAGTTCAATTTTTTCTGTAATAAATCGAGTTTTTATCTGTCGAGAAATGAAATATGAGTGTTTTTGGTACTAACTTGAGAATCTAAGAATAAATTTTTCTTAGTTCATGTTTATTTAGTTTCCACTTTGCGAATCTGAAGTCGATATTCGTAAGCTCTGTAATCATAGCGAACATCTTATTCCGCCGAAGACAGATCAATGATGAGGGCGTTAACAACGCTGAGCCTCCGTGGATAAATTATTCTAGGGGTAGTTTACGCGTGATCCTACTATTGACAGCCTGAGGGCATCGCAGACGTCAAGACATCATGTGTGTTTCTAGAACATTCTTTTGGTTGTGCTCAACGGCACACACGCTAGCGAAGACCTGCATTAAGCGGCTGCATGTTACGACTTGAAACATCTTTGTTGCACGTTTGCCTACATTGTACATTATACGTCAATTATCTCATGTCTTCAATCTTGAATATTAGTCATTATTATTCCCTCTCCACTTGCGCAGCAGAGTGGTTATCAAACGACGTTGGCGTATACCGATCTCTATAAGCGTGTATTCTGCCCAGAATGTTGTACGAGCCCAAAAAGGAAAGAGTGCGTACCGATCGTTCGTATGCTAATAACTGATTTGAATTTCACGATCTGAAGTGATTTATCAAAAGAAAAGGAATAACTTTACAGCGCGTACTGATTGGCTGTAGATGGAGGTAAGGTACGATAGAAGCTTTAATACCGGCAGCTTAATTGAAATATCTGTTATAAATTGGTATTTACATGTATGTGATCAACGTAAAACTTTTTCACAGCTTAAGGCCCGGCACTCCATTTTACTACCATTTATTCGGAAAGAAACATCCGAGCGTCGTTCTGTATGTAATTTTCAATGTTTGAATTCATTAACCGATCATGTGACATTGTGTATTTTGATACATCTGTATAGTTAAGCTCATCGTCTCTTCCAGGACATGAGTATCATTGATCCTCCCTTAGGTTTTTCGTATCGTCAGATTTACGCAAGAACAATTTCTTCAGACATTACTGGTCCGTCGTTTTCAGATATTACTGGTCCGTCGTCTAGCAATAATGTACTCATTATATTAAGTAAGCTCTTTCAAAATAGACTGAAAAGATTCAATATTTTGATTTTCTCGCTTTGTACTCACAGGTCTAACACCTGAAACCCAAAAGGAATCTGGAATGTGTTTTTGCGGGTTTCAATCTTATCAAGTACGAGTCCTATCGTATTAAATTTTTATTTGCGTCTAGTTAGATATTATTAGGTCAAGTTTCAGAAGCTCCCCACTTCTCTTAAAAACACGGAGGACCACATAATGAAGGGGCACTTTTGGCAGAAAATTTCCTTTTTCAAGCAAACCAATGCCACTCAAGAAAATAGAAATGAGCGTTGTTGATAAAACAGAAATGAAAGTTAGCAGTCCTGTCATAACGAACAGTATCCCTCGACCGTGTTACAGCCTAAAACGTGTTTGCGTTTACCATTAATACGCGTCGATAAAGTTTGAAAAATCATGCTATTTTTTGAAGTTCGAGTACTAAACAAGATACAATTTTGCATAAAACCAAGTTTGAAGTTTAAGTATGAAATGTCATAAAAAAATTCTGTACAAATTTTCTGTATAGATTTCGATTTTAAATTTTCAGTGATAAATTGAAAGCCTGCATTCGGTTTCTTCTGCATGTGATTTGTTCTCGAGTTCTGCCATCACATTTTGTAAGTTTCTCAGTAATACAACGTGTGATTTTTTAGTGAATGTGTAAAAGTATAACCAACTCGTGTCAATACATACATATTTAGAAAGCAAGCTGTAACAAATAACGAACTACGCAGAGCGCGTGAAGAAATACTTCAAATATGTAGTATGATGTAGAATTTGTAGCTTAATTTGTTTATTTTGAATCTAAAAGAATTCATAAGTTATCTTTGGGCAAACGTATTTCTTTCTGTTAGAGTACTAGTCTCGCTCATAGCTTAGCTGTGCGCACAAGTTCAGAAACTTTAAAATAATCTATTATATATTCCCTGAAACACTGGCGTTCAGTAGAAAATCTACTCCAATTTAGGGTGTAAAATAAGCAATCTGTTGAGCAAAAACAATGTCAAAACCTTGTCATAAAATCGGGCCGAACATTTTTCAAAAGGGACTCTTACCTTTCTTCTGGGACGGTTTCGGTCGTGGCGTACACTCTACCAACAGTCCTGTTCGCACAGGCTTCTCTTCAGCGAGCAAAAAACAGCGTATCCTATCTTTGACATCTCTCACTGCACGACTTCCTGTGTGGAAGTCCATCGCTCCATTCAGTGTTGAAATACTAAGAGCATCATCTGTTCGTACGATAAAGAAGCTTCCCATGATCAGCACTATCTCGGAAAATGAACCTAACCTAACCCCATCATCCAGACAAAGGACATGGTTCTTGCTCCCATCCATGCCAATGGACCCTGACCTGCACCCTAGCATCAATATTCTCAAGACCTATGATTACTGTGATTGAAAGCGAGGGAAGAGTTTGTGATCTTGTCTATAGAACAGTTAGAACTCTATCATTATTCAAAGTGAACCGTATGCCACTGCTTTTAAGAAATGCTCAAAGGCTCACTCAGGCTTAAGTTCTACGAACTTTAACTTATTAAGTTTGCAATGAATGTAATGAACCGAAAAAGCATTCGTTAATCCAATTTGGAAGTCTTAGCCCGCGTTCATTGTCTACTACATGAAGGTTTTCGAAGAAACTTAAAACGTGTTCTTCCTAGTTATTTATTTGAAAAAAGAGAAACATTTCAGAATAAACAATGTTTTACTGCTGTCTCTTTGAGAGATTGGAACTCAAAAACTTGTAAGTAGATAACATTGAAACTAAAGCTGAATTGTAAGATGCATCAATAATAATAGTTGAGTCGTGAGAAACAAAGCATTGCTATCATATCTAGGATTTGGGGGCCAGATAATTGGAACTCGCTTGATAACACAAGCTGGGGTACGCTGAGAATGTAACGCACGTAATGAATAATCGCTGCCGCATTCGCTGATCGCAACGTTCTCAGCTAAAATGAGCTATCAGGGATGGTGACGCGATTGTGCCTCCAGTACTCTCATAAGCAAGGTGAAAAATAATTGAATGCCCCCAAACTATATATTATACGACACGGAATGAGTTTTACGAAAAACGCTTCTGTATTCAATTCATGGAGATGAGTTTACCCTAGATTTTTTAATTGTTGTACGGGTGCCTCAATAGCGCTCAACAGGAAAGAGCTACAGAAAATGGCAAACAAAATTTTCTTGACTTAGACGCGCGTATCCACGCAAACAATTTTTTGCAAACGTAGCAGTTGCTGAGGGAATACTTCTTACATGTTCATATTGGCTGTGAATGTCATTGTCGTGTTTGGGGTTTATCGTTGGTGTACAATCAGCCCAACTACTATTGATATTAAAATCAATTTTAATTGCCCAAGTCGAGAATATCATAATCGGAAATAATTAGTGAGTTCATTTTTTCACTCATTTCTCAGTATCCACTTTATACAAAATCTGGTAAATTTTTCAAAGCTCTCGAAATTAAAAGTAGTTTTTTCAACGTTGTGAAAATGATTTCCAATAAAAGATTGAGCTTCTGATTACGAGATTAAACGTCAGGATATCAAAACCTTCATCGGCTAAAATTAATTTCCAGGTAATTTTTACCTTTTAAACCGTACTTATTGTCATTCTAATTTTTTCTTTGATCGAAAACAGTAAAAAACAATTCTTGAACGATGTCTAACGAAATTTTTTTACAGAATATTTTCTATAACTTACCAGAAGCGGAAAAAAGATTGATATTTTTCCTGTTTGAAGGATTTTCTGTGGTAAACACACGATCTTCACAAGTCACGTGCTCGTTAGAACTTGGCTTGGCCATCTGAGAGCGTATCTTTGAGAGTCCCATAGCATACCAGGTGCGGTTGCAGGACGTGTTCAAACACTTGGTTCGTCTAACAGTTCAACACTTGCCAACATTGCACAAGTTCTGTTTAGGATCAAATTATAAATCTTAGCAAACATATAGTTCTAGATCCCCTTTTAAATAATTTTGATCCCCCTGTTTTAAGGTGGCTGTAGTTCTATCCCATGTACTTGAGAAGTGTGCACCTCTAGAAAACAAGAAGAGCTTGGTATTTTCTCAATGAAGGTTAGTCTGCAAGTTGTCCGAGTGCGCTGCCGCACATCAACAAGGTTTACGGATGTGTGGATGTTCTGTAGTAAAAAACAATAGGATTTATCTCGCTGAAATAGGGTGCATTGCCTCTCACTAATAGTTTCATAATATTTTCTGAGTAAAGTAGTATGCCTTTTTTCCAGTGCTAGTACTATCATTCATGACCACATTCTGTAACATGTTACTTGAACGTATTTCAGTCGTGCGTGAATAATTTATTTCTAAAAACTTTTTCCTGGTGGCCTCGACACTGCTACCATAATACACGCATAAGTTGAGTTGACAACCTATAATTTCACGAACGTGCTTCTGAAGTTCTCCAATGTTCTCAGCATTTCGTTGAGCGATATGAGAAGCATGCTCGTATTTGTAAGGAACCCCATTCCTTATTCACTGAGTACTCGTACTTCGAGAAGAAATATTACCATTTACTAATCTATTTTTAGGAGTTAGTTTTCAGGTAACCAAATGAACCAGAATATCAGGGTAAGACCTACTCGAACTGTATACTTCAAATTTTCAATCTAAATTCGTCATCCGTCTTATGAGAGTTTCGCCAGTGAAAAGTTAAAAAAAGTCGATTTCAGCCTGTTTTAAATACGCAGCAGCGGGTAGTAGTGTAAACACGTGTGCTCGACTTCTGCTTATGCTTGAAATGATTGTTACAGCGGATTCCCTTAGAGAGCAAAATTAGCCCGAGCGCAATAATAATTCGCACTGCATTAATAACCTTAAAAATACTTCACAGGAAATATATTCACAAATCGAATTGTAATGTTTATATATAGACTCTTCATTTTCTATTCAACTAAATTGGATTAAGAGCATCATCACGAATTCTTTTAGATGTGCCGTATAACATTCATGTAGAGATGCAGTTGCAAGACCTGGCAAGTTACAGCCTCAGATCAATGAGCGGACCCAAGCCGGGCGTTCTTTTATGACTTATAAAAGCTTTTGTAAGTGTAAGAAAACCCCAGTGCAGGGAGAGGCGGCAGAGTGTATCAAAGACGAGGAAGTGGGCGGGTTGCTACTGGAACGAAGTTTCTGTTGTTCCTGCAGAGGAAGTGAACCAAACTCTATAGAGCTGTCCTCATCAGAATAGAGGCGAGGTCTCGCCTGCCTTCGACTGCCAGACTCCTAAGGGCAAGCTCGCCGCCTGCCCATGCTGGTAAGACCGTTGAATGTGCAAGGACCAGCATCATAAGAGACGAAAAACGCTTACGTGTTTTCATCACGCGAATTCTAATTCCATCACACGAATTATAAATTGTTTTTCCTCACAACAGTACAAGGCTCAATATAATCCCACTGAAAAAAACTGTTGATCGTCAAAAGCAAGACTTCTCGTGAGCGTTTAACGAAAGCAAGTGATCACCGGTAGCTTGACCAAGTTAAATCAAGAACATGAAGGCATGTTTGCATCAGCTCATCGATGCTATGTTCCGATGCAAAAAGGTTTCTGCATGAAAAAGTGCAAAAACTGCGTCTAAATAGCGTCCTCTCCAGCACGCTCCTGCCACAGCTGCGGGCAGGCGGGACGCGTGGCGTCAGTTGTCACAGGCAAGTTTTTGCGTGGTGGCATTAGGACGGAACACTGTAACTTGAGATGGAATCCCGGTCACAAGCAAGAAAAGGAAACAGTGTACCTATTTCATCAGGAATTGCGAGACCGCGAAGCTAATGGAATGAGTTCGAAAAACATATGCCTAGGCTCTTTATTCTGTAGTTCCACGTGAGGGAATTTGAGAAATCCATTTGTCGTGAGTGGGGATTATGAAAGTTAACCAATAAATACAGAATAAACAAGCAGAAATTCCGAATTGTGCGTTGTTGATTCTTCGTAAATAGACTCGAATACATCTGACTTGAGTTCAAGAAGTATCAGAGGTAAAAAATTCATTTTTACAGATGTATTTCCCAACTCGATATCCAGACTAATAACAATTTAACTCTCATGTTGAATAAAGTCAATTCACTGAATTATTGTATAATGTATAAAAAATTACGGAAGCCAAAGAATATGTTTACTCTTCCAGTGGTAAAAATCGAACAAGGTTGTTAGGCTTCTTTTAATGAGATGTTCGTGAATAAAATGAGAACAGCGACCTTCATGATTCGGTAATTCATCTTTACGACCCTGGCTTCAAAGCTTGCATCACCACCTCATGGAATAACCAAAGTTATTTTCGGTAGTCCAAGAAACAGAAAACTAGTAATATTTTTAAAAGTTAGACCATTTTACAGGTTTCGCTCAGGCACTCAAATAAAATAATATTAATATTGAAAGTTAGATTAGCTTGATGTTTTGGCATTTTTTTAGTACTGCACTGTGAAATATTATTCTTCTTCTGGAAGAATATGCCTTTTTAATAAGTTTTTAAATCCTCTCATTCGGAACAAATAAATAATAACTGTTCGCCCAAACTATTTCGTTGGTGAATCGGCAGCGTATAATAAGGACAAATTTATGTGTCAAGCATACCTAATTCCGCTTAGTCGCGTGGTCAATTTTTAAAAAGAGCTTGTAAAAGCATGGAAATTGGGAAACCCTTCAGAGCACTGCGTGACAACTAATCAGGAAACCACAATGACTTTCACAGCAGCGCGTCGTGCCCTGCTGTCCTCGAATTTATGATCCATGAATGACGAAATTTCTTTTGAGACTGTGAGTGTAAATCCTGTTGATGGAGCTCAAAGTTTCCCTGAATTTAGACAACCGTGAGCGATTGATAAATTGTTCCCAGTATAGTGTTGCGCAAGCGCTCAGTGCGAACTTAAGCCTAAGAAGTAGGTTTTTGAACGATAGGTTTGTGTGTTCTGGGGTCTCCTCCTATAAAAATATTTTCAAGCAATATTTAGCTCAACGATCGTTAGTTTGCGCTCCAATTTTTTCCTTTTTCCCTTTTACCATAAATTTCGATTCTCTTACACGCCTTCACTAACCAATACTTGCGTTTTTTCAACAAAACTTCAAAAAATTTAGAAAGCGTAGAGCAGTGGTTCTTAACCTTTTGTTTGTGATTCCGCACCTAATCACCTCTTAAATCTTGATACCTCTTCTCTAAAGAAAATACTCACTCAAAATAGCACTTGATACTGTATTTCTTTTACAGTGTTGTGCTTACTGACGAAAAACCAATAAATTAAAATTGACAAAAAATTTAAACCCAGGTGTCGTCTGATGCGCTCAATGGCGCTTCTTAAAAGTCTAATTGCACCCCCCTGTTGGGCGTACACCCCACGTTGGAAACCACGGCTGTGGAGGTCCTGTTTTGGTGAAAGCCATAATCGAATTTACTTTAGAATTTGTTTGGTGAGCGTACCCAGAGCATCATCTGCGGCCGGGTGGCCGGAGCGACGGGAGCTTGGCCCCTGACACCGCACTGTCAACGGGAGGCTCCTGCTCCCTTCGTCTTTTTATTAAATTTTCAAAAGGAAATAAAATATTATCTCTCACTCCAGCGGAGCACGATGATCGGACCTCCAGGAGGCTCGAGTGTCCGCTCAAGTGAACCGTTTACGCTCATTCCATGCACGTAAAATAAATAAATTAGAAAAGCAACTCGAGTTTTTGGGCACAATGGCTGCCAACGTCCTGCGGAGAGCAAAAATCTTCCTCATTCTTCGCGTGCGATCGAGCAGGAATTTTGTTTATCTTCTTTGCGTTCCTGCCGTGCCGTATCCATTCTGAGCAGTGGTTGGAATCTCTTTGAATTACACGAGTTGTGACTCTTTTGTGCATTCGAGTGCCATTGAAAGTTCTGCCAATCGTCCAATAGTTTGAGGGAAACCACTCGAATAGATAGACTTATTGAAGATCAATCTCAATTGTTCAAGTTTCTCACCCACCTGCTAACAAGTGATCGATCGTGGTAGACAATACCTTGGTATGGATGCCCCAAAACATTTGTTTGCTCATTGTGCCATACCGGCAGGCGATGCACTCTATACGTACCCTCGGAGATCTCAATTTTACGATGTGCATGGCGGCTAATCCGGGAATTTGCATTATCGCTGGTTGAACAGACAACTTGTCAGCTCAGTTGTAAATAATACCTAGTCACTGGTCTCGCTATTGCGCAGATTTCACTCAGATTTTCTTAAATACGACGAGTTTTATTTGCAATGATTTCAATTTAGAATAATATTGTTACTATATGGATAGAATATCATCATATATCCATGCCCATTGTTAAGAGTAGATTTTCATCGAGATTAATTTTTCTAACAAATTCGAAATATCTTGCAGTTAACTCATGATCTTCTATGTCTGCGAAATCACAGAATACATAAGAATATTTATCACGAAGACGAAGTGTTTAGTCTGACTTCTATATCAGGTTTCCCATCCCACTCTTGTTGAACAATTTTTCTAAAAAAAATTTAAAGCAATGAGAATTGAAACATGGTCGACGATTGGGGGTAATTTAAAATTTAAAACAAACTATATCCTATACTATATTACCATGTAAAATATAAACTCCATCCAATGGAACACCTTTCATCGTGCACCACACGAGCTGCTTTACAGATAAATTGATGTTACATCGAAATTAATTATTTATCACAAATGCATTCTCCTTGCATAGTCGGCATGCATCATATTACAGATAAGAATCATAGGACAGCATGATTGAAAAGACAGTCAGTTATTATTCTGTCATTTCAAAATTTCAAATTATGATTGAATTGCTTTTCCTGAGCGTCATTTTACGTACTGCAGGCTCTCTCATCACAGAAACTGAGCCGCATTTGTGAGTATTCTTTGGCCATCAGAACGGTCTCTTTGCGAAGCATTTTAGCTTCCGAACGTTTATTACAGGAAGATATTTTCATTTTTGAGGTCAAATAGATAAATATGAACCTTATGTGGCTAATGACGTATGAATTCTGAATTTATTCTTGAACTTTTATTCAAAAATTAACATGAGAGGAAATTGCCCTCAAATTAAGGTTCATCTGTATTGTTGGGCTCCAGCCTCCATCCATTATGGATAATTTGATGTCAGCCTTTTCATCAAAAAAATAGTTTAATCATTGCTCAAGAATTCACTATTAAGATCTTCTTTGAAAATTTTTCGTAACGTTTGAACATTGAACATTTGAATTATGATTAAATTGATAGTTTCAAAAATGGTTTACACGCTCTAAATATCTTGTAATAATAGTATAATTGACTATAGTATAAAATGTTAAAAAACTTTGTTAGTAAATATTCATCTTACGTGTAGTATTTCGAGCTCGCATGACATAATTATGATTCCTCTCATTCGTTTTGTGCATATGGATCTACAGATTATCATCAAAGTCTAATAAACGATTAACATGTTGAACAATTATCATTTTTAAAAGCTTAATTGCAACCTACGAAATTAATTATTGATGCTGGGAATCGAATGTTACTTCTAATGACTAATTGACGTTTGCGCACCACGAGCCAAGCACAGTTTTGCGCACTGTACGTATTAGAGCCTTAGGTTGGAAAAGTTATAACAAAACATTGATACGAGATTATATTTTAAAGTATAACATTAAAATATTCACTATGATTACTGTTGTTCAGATCAGAAGAAGAGTAACTTCATTATTTAAAATCATAATATTGACAAATAATAAATTTTAGTCAGCCATGCTTTATATTTTAAGCAATCTATTTGTTTAATTTTTTCTCATTAATTCATAAAACTCTTTAGTTCGATTAATTATTGCTGAAAATCATGGTATTTCACAATCATCTCCTTTTCTACATCTCACGATACTCGTATACTTGCAAAGCAGTAAGATTGAAGCAATTTTCTGATACGTCAAACTTTTCATGACTGATATCCTACAATTAGCATGATGATCGACTTTTTTCCAGCGCATCTGCCATCGAACGTAAAAATATAACACTCATACAATCTCATTCTAATGTATGTGAGTTTTTTAACGTCTGAACGTGATACATAGGTTTGAATGAGATAGATCATCCAAATAAGAAGCAGAACACTATTTTTTATG
>VOMN01083070.1:0-40068 GCA_014899125.1 Orchestia grillus | reverse complement strand
TTGAATACCTATTGTACTTTACTCTTGTAGACATACACCGGCTCCATTTTGGTGGCAGTGAACCCCTACCAAAACCTACCTATCTACACCGTGGAGCAGATCAGGCTTTACAAGGGCAAGAAATTCGGCGAGTTGCCGCCTCACATCTTTGCAATAGGCGACAACTCCTATGCAAACATGAACACCTACCGGCGAGATCAGTGCATCGTCATCAGGTTGTTTAGGATTGCGAACTGTACTTTCTGCAAACTTCTTCTTTTCTTCAGCGGCGAATCAGGAGCTGGAAAAACGGAGAACACGAAGCTTATCCTGCAGTATTTGACTGCCATTTCTGCTCGGCACTCGTGGATTGAGCAGCAAGTTTTGGAGGCAAACCCCATACTTGAAGGTATGTGCATCACAATTAACAAAATGCCCTGCTGGCTTCTGTGTTGAATAAAGTAGTTACTTTTTCTATTGAATTTGTTCCGTCGGAGAGATGTGAAACCCAAAGGAATTATGATATGAATTCCTCCTCGCTATATTCATTGAACTGTTCGTAGCTAATTTAACTGCATGAACTTGTTTGAACAAGTAATCTATCCACTATTGCAGGTTTTCTTAGTATTCGTGTATCCGAGAGTGTTTCACAAGGAGCTTCAAACTATTAAAATTAAAAAATTATCCCGCTGCGTCAGCATGAGAGATTTGCTAAGCACATCACCTCCTATTCGTTGCAGAAAAGATGTTTGTGACTTTAGGGAAAAAACGTGTTGAATCAAATTGATTTTCGCGCATTAACACAGAAGGATTACCGGCTAAACAAGGGTCGTCCAACTCATGCACCCAGTCCGGCCGCATTTCTTCTGAAGATACAACATGCAGACCATTCTATTTAAACATCAAACACAATAATTTATACAGCTACATCATGATAATTGTAAAACCTAAAACCAAAGGCGCAAAGGAGATCAAAGCAATAATCCCCTTAATTTCTAGTACTAGAGCTCTTAAAAACTGAGCACCTTTTGGCCTGTACAAGGGCATCGATGTTTGGCACTAAAGGCTGATCACTGGCGTCCCTCAGTGTTTGAGACTTGCTCAAGTTCAAAAGAGAAGAAAGTTGTTCACTAACATTGGTACTACTGAAAATTGACTTCATCTTTAAGGCTAAACATTTACTTCAGGGATATGTTGGTGCAACATACTGATAAAGTATGCCAGTATCAGAAGTTGAAAATCAATCCTTCAACAAGATATTACTCTGAAGTTCAACAGCTCTAACTGAAATCATGCTGGTATCTCATCAGTACTGACAGAGATGGGTTGCGAGATATTTAAAAATTATGTTTCAAGTTTTTAAAGTCTACGAAGTTTTCTCCAAACTCGTTCAATAGCTTTGAATTCGTGTTGTAGTGTTTTTCGGTGTTGATGTCACCAAGAAACTCAGGTTCGTCTCGCAGGCAACCAGAAGTGATAAGTGTCCAGTATCACTTGCTGCTAACTGACGTTCAAAAAGTTCAAGTTTCACGTCAAAGGCACGAATAGAGTCATGTAAATCGGTCACCAATGTATTGCACCCTGACAATTTTGTACTTAAATAATACAAGTGTTCTGTCGCGCTTATCGTAAAAGCTAGATCGTGTATCAATTCGTTGTCATTCAGTCCTGCGCATCTTTTCTTTTCTCACGCATAAACATCCACATTTCGCTTCTTACTTCATAGAAGCGTTTCAGTACCAGTCCTCTGCTTACCCAAGCTAGAGTCATTTCATTTATCGTTTAAAGTATAAGTGATGACCTCAACTGACGAAAGAGTGGATAAATAAATCGTCCAAAACATTAGGTAACCCGGCTGTAAGAGAGGTCCAGCAGGTGAGCTGGGGACAACGTGAGGCTGTGTGGCGGGCCGCATGCAACCTGCGGTTTCGACTCCTTTATAATAAGCAGTAAAAATTTCTTTGCGGTATTGTCGAGTATTTCTGGTAGCGGCTTTTAATCGTTTCGAAATTTTTAAGTGAAAACTCGCTAAGTTTCCCGAAAGATAAATTTATTGTTTAACATTACTCGATAGCAAATCAGTCTGTACATTTGCAAACCTATGAACCTATCCTATGAAATCATTGTGTGTTCGCTCGGTCAGCTTTTGGCAACGCCAAGACTCTGAAGAACGACAACTCGTCGCGCTTCGGCAAGTACATAGACATCCACTTCTCAAGCGAGGGCGTCATTGAGGGGGCCAGGATCGAGCAGTACCTGCTGGAGAAGTCGCGGCTGGTCTCCCAAAGCAAGGGTGAGCGCAACTACCACATCTTCTACTGCATGCTGGCCGGCCTGCCAAAGGAAGAGCTGCAGCAGCTCAGGCTCAAGTCAGCTTCGAACTACAAGTATCTCACTGAGGTAAGCAAAAAAGAAGTCAGTTATCGACATATTTACTCCGTCAGTTTTATTTCTCAAAATGCAACGTGAGTAGAACATAATTATGTATAACTCGGCCACATTAGCTGCAATTTTAATTGCCATATTGAGAAGTATTTAATATACTACCATTAATAAGTGTATCTTAAAAAGTTGTGTTTCAGTTAATTTGTAGTGATTGTCCCTCAACTCTAAGAATAATATCTTTTATCTCCGAAATGAAACCGATCGAATTGCTTGAGATAAAGAATTACTAAATTAGCTTTTAAGTTAAGAACAGAGTGTAATCAGTTGTCCATGCAATCATAGTTTGATTGAACATACCTGCCAAATATCTATGGAGATCTTAGTTGGATTCTTCTAAAATTGATGGGGTTGTGTACGAATGATATAAGAGTGTTTTCCATGCTTTGTTTTCAAGCTAAAAACCTTGCCCTGATGTTCTCCATGCCCCTTGCAATACATAGGCTGAACCCACACAGCTCTTTAGGACACGGTTACTGAGCTTACTTCCCGTAGCTATCGCACAGAGTTGATGCTTGCATTGTTGGTGATGCTTGCCCTCCAGTCGAGTTTTACCTAACGTTGTTGTGTAGCAGTTCTTGGTGTAGAATTATGGCCTGCGAAGAGCTCGAAATTTTATTTAATATATCTGTTTCGCTCTGCCTCCCTTCGTGCGTCACGCTTTCTAATAATCAGGCAGGAAAAAAATTGCAGCTCATTAATTCTTGACTTTTTATCGATATCCAGGGTGCAGCTGCTTGCTCTTGTACATGAAAGCTTTCGAAATAGTTCAAATCTAATAAATCAGATCGGTGAGTCTGTATAAAACGGACAGAAGAAACAACAAATTGCGAAAGATAAAAATGTAAACGAGAGGGTTTTAAGACCTAAAGAAATACAAAGCATTCTTAACCGAAACAAAGCAAAAATGAAATAGAAAAGAAAAAAACAAGTCCCGCTAGGCAAAAACAAGAAAATATGTTCGTATGGAATTACAGCCAGAGATGGAGAAAAAACAGGCAACTGAGTTGGAGTGAAGAGAATACACATCTGGCAAAAATAAAAATCGACGTCGCTGCTTGATTTACAAAAAAAAAACGTGGCATTCCCACAAGACCAGGATATGGCTGGGCGAGTACACACCATCTCTTGCAAAAAAAGAACCGAAGTGGTTTCTCATTGCACTCGTTCAAGTCAAACTTGACGCCTTTGACTAACAAACTTGACATCAATTTTACAGGAATAAATTTTGCGTTCGGTATTTCATAACTGCGCGTGTTCTTATATGAATGAATGTAAAATATAATGTTTAACCAATTTTTTTATTTTCAGGGCGAGACCACCACTTGCGAAGGCCGGAACGACGTCCGCGAGTTCGCCGACATCAGGTCTGCCATGAAGGTGCTCATGTTCAGCGATGCTGAGGTCAATGAGATGTTCAAGATCCTGGCCGCTATCCTTCACATGGGCAACCTCAAATTTAAGGCCAAAACCGTCGGTGGGTGAATAAATGATGGGAGATTTTGTGGCTTTGGCGGGACTTGATGACGCAATAATACGCTCAAATTTGATGAAGTGAAAGAGGTTAAAATTTGGTCATTTGAGACAAAGTGAAGAAAATTTGCAGAAAATTTTAAAATTTTAGCCTTATAAAATTTGAATTATAAGAGAACTTCATTCCACGGGCTGTCACGTGCGGTTATTTTTGAAGTAAGAATTACGCGGGTTAACCCTGAATGAAGACTTCATATTGAACTTAATTTATGTTGATGAACCTTATTTTCACTTCATCGGTTACAATAATGAGCAAGATTGCAAATGTTGGGATTCTTAGAACACCACGAACTTCAGGCACAACTTTTGAGACGGCTCGTAATGTAATGAACTTTTGAGACGGCTCGTAATGTAATGAACTTTTGAGACGGTTCGTAATGTAATGAACATATGAGATAGTTCATAATGTAATCAAAAACACCGTTTACCGAGAACATTTTTGTTCGACTAACAATGGGAGTCACGAAAATTATATTATATTCTTTAATGAACATTTCAATAGAACTTGCAATTATCCTTTTTTATTTGTAGTAACCTAATTTCGTTGCTATTTGTACTTTTATTGCAATTATTTTTATTGAAACGGTACTTCCCTCATATTTGTAAATGTATTTTGTACGTAAACTCCTTAATGACGTTGCGATCACAGGTATCAACATCACAGCAGCAAACGACTACGGCAATGGATTACTACTTTAACAGTGCAAAATTTGACTTGAATACTATCACCAATCGCTAATTCATGCACCTTTGAAGAAACCTGTTTAACGTGATGTAGTTTGTGACTCGAGTAACATAATGAACATTTACAGCGAACATGGATGGAGCTGAGATCCCTGACGCCGCGGCGCTGACGTGGGTGTCAGACCTGCTGGGTGTGGAGGCACGTCACCTCAAGGCAGGCCTTACGTCGCGCTCCATCACAGCGCAGGGCGAGACTGTCGTGAGTTGTGCAGTAGTGCCGGCGAGACTGTCGTGAGTTGTGCAGTAGTGCCCAAATAAGCATCAATCAGGCGTTAAACTGCTGCACTGAACTGCATCAAAGTTATAAACAATTTTTTTTTTACTGCTCTATTGAAAGAGAACCATCATTTTGTTACTGTAAACAATGCATCGACATCGCGTTCAATCGGATAATTGAGAGAGGCTATGAAGGCTTGATCAACCTCAAAATTTGAACAAGAATCGTCTTCTATAAGGTATATGACATTAACCAGGAAAGGTTATTTTTTAACAGAAATCAAATTACTTCCGTGAAAATGGAATCACACCGACGATTGCGCCTGGTAGTTGGAGCAAGTTTAGTTTGATCATCTTGTATTTTAATCTTAAATTTTGATTTGGGTGTAATTTTCAATTGAAGTACAAAAGGACTCGTAGTACGAGTGAAATGCATGAATAGATGCTTTCATGTATTTATTTACACAGATAGTGTAATTTAATTTATACAGGAATTTATTGGTTTACTTTGATTTATGTTACAATTTATTAACGTTGCTTTAAAATACGTACATATGTGCTACAATGGTACCATCATGTGAAATAGCTAATGTATTGTCGGGTTCATCTTTAGAGGATATATATATATATACCAATGTGCAAGTAGATGTTTAGGATGACTGAGTTTGTTGCTTTAGACGAGAGTTCGAATTCAAAACGTGCATACAGTGATCAAATGTTTGCGTCTATTTTATATTCTCTGTTTCATTCTCCACGAGAAAATTATGGGACAGAACTTAGGTAGCAGCTCAAGAATGAATATCTTGTCTGGTTCCCGTCACTATTTTCTATCGTATTCGTAACTCCCCGCTAGATTTCTCCCATGAGCGTTGACAGCGCTGCAGCCGCGCGCGACGCCTTCGTCAAAGGCATCTACGGCCGTCTCTTCGTGTGGATAGTGGCCAAGATCAACTCGGCCATCTACAACCCATCCATGAAGAAAAGCAACTCCATCGGTGTGCTTGACATCTTTGGCTTCGAAAACTTTCAGAACAATAGGTGAGGAAACTAGCCCTTAAAGTGAGTAAATTCATCAACTTGAGAAGAAAGATTTGGGGTCATGTTTGTTTTCAGCAAATATACTCACAATTTTCAAATGAATTGCTTCATATCATCAAGAGACTATCCTAAAATATGTTTTTAATGTATTTGGATGTATTAAACCTCGAAATAACAGAAAAAACGAGCAATACTTTTAATGGTGTTACGCACGACTGTCTTTACTGCTAACACCCAAGTCATGTGTACTTGATATTCGAATTAGCTTGCATTTTGGATTCAAAAGTTATGTGATAAGCGTTCTATAAAACTTGTAGTTAGGGTTGTATCTCATTAACAATATTTTACAGCTTCGAACAATTTTGCATCAACTACGCAAACGAGAACCTGCAGCAGTTCTTCGTGCAGCACATCTTCAAGCTGGAGCAGGAGGAGTACAATGCGGAGAACATCAACTGGCAGAACATCGAGTTCGTCGACAACCAGGACACCCTCGATATGATCGCCATGAAACCTTTGAACATCATGGCACTAGTGGACGAAGAGTCTAAGTTCCCAAAAGTAAGCAAATGCCGTGATGTGTTCTTCGTGTAAAACGTATACTTTTCTTCTTGTTGCCATGCAAGTAAATACTGATTTCAATGCATATCCAAGCTAAGCAAACATGCAGAGAAGAAACTGTGCAAATTTATCGAAACCACTGGTCAACGGTGAATATGCACGTGTTTCAATCCGCGAGCGAAAATATAAATATAGAACTGAAAAACACATTTTATTCCACTTTATAATTATATATGAGACGGCTTGGATGGAATTGGTCTAAAATGATCCATTTATTTCGCACTCTAACCATAAATGCATTATTTAAGAGCAAGGCCGTCAGAAATCTGTTCAATACATAAGAACAATGAGTAAAACTCATCCCCCGAAGAAGCATGTGCTTGAACATCATATGCGTTTGAATTTTTTAGATTATTTTACTAAGTCATCCCTGACTGATAATTACTTTGTTAAATGAATATTAGTCATTGAGATTTTTTTTTTCGCTCAGGGCACTGACAGCACGATGCTGCAGAAGCTGTACTCTCAGCACCAAGGCCACCCTCACTTCGCCCAGCTGAGAAGCCAGGCACAGCTGGCATTTGGCGTACATCATTTCGCCGGCACAGTGTACTACAGCGCAACCGGTCAGACGAATTAATATTTCATTCGAAAAAACGTTATTTGAACTTATAACGAAAAGGAGCGAACGTTCAATAGGGAATCGTCAACAACTCAATTATTAGAGTAAAATTGGGAATGGATGGTAAAAATTTGAATTTTCTTTGGCGGCTCCGCTAGTCTCTGATATTTTGCCTAGTAAAAAGCACATAGGAAATGCATTTCTCTTATGCAATCGACCATCAAAACAGCAATCATCTACAATATGCGTCAGCTCAGAATTTTGTCTCAGTATAATACATACAAGAAGCACTACAGACCTGAACGGCAACTCTACTCGTTTTTATTTGCAGAAGTTGGAACGAATAACACCTTGATTGAATTGCTAATTTATTTTAAAAGTAATTAAACAATGCCCACACAAAAAAGGAATTTTTTAATTTAGTTACCTTAGCGACATGTTTCAAAATAATCATCTTTTTCAGGCCAAGAGTCAAATTGTCGTATTCTCTTAAAATTTGAGTGTTAATTACACCTGAATTCACCATGTTTTATTTGTGCAGGTTTTCTTGAGAAAAACCGCGACACCTTCAGTGGCGATCTGCTGAACCTTGTGATGGGTCCTCTCATTAAGAACAGCTTTCTGAAGGGACTCTTCGATAAAGAGGGTAAGTTTGAGTTCCTTCTCTTATTTTTCTTCATACAGTTACCACTTAGAAGTCAATGGACGTGTATATATTATGTTTACCCATATGTTCTGTAATAATTGAATGGAATTCATACTCTGTGGGGATGCTCGGTGATTCATCACGCACCAATTCAATTTATTGTACAATCGTTTCTGCATTTCCCATGAAGTCCCACCTCTTCACCAGAAATGGTGTAGTGCTTCTTACTTAGCCTCACTTAGATTTCACTAGGCAATGAATATCACCTAGAAATTAAACTTTTTTCACTCTCCCGTGACCGAGGGAAATTTTTAGCCCTCAGACTCCAGACATAGAAGCTCGGCCCCTATGGTATGAACTGCAACTAATCTTTTTTTGTGAGGTCATTATGGCTCATTCCATTCAGTGTCCATTTTTCGTCACAACAACTTTTCTTGGAAAAGTCTGCTAAACTTTTATTATAGCCAACGTGAGAGTCGTAAGCAGGAAACGAGAAGCTACTTTCTCCAATTTTTAAAATTAAATACACAATACAAGCCTCTCAATAAAGGAGTAATAAGAAGGAGAGATAATTAATAACTGTGAATATTCTACGTATGAATATTCTGAACTTTCGCACCGCACATCTTTGTCCAATGGAATATTCAGTCGGACTTGCAGATTTCGATCCGTTGCATCCGTTATACATTAATACGCAGTGTCCCTAGACGAGAGGTTCCACCTTAAGTACTACAAAAAGCTCATTTTAATTCCATAGTGGTGTAGTTGTAAGACACATGCCTACACCAACACTGGTGCTATTGAGAAATTCTCTGGCTCGCCTAGCCAACGTTTATTAAAGCGAGAAGCTTTAATAAGCGAACCAGATCGCATGATGAGTGTAGGTCGAAAGCTCACTCGTGAAGAACAACTTGAGCTCTTGAGCGCAGCCTTGAGGCGCCTTTTCTTACTCAGGCTGCGTGTTTTTTACACGGTGGCTGCTCCTTTGTCACAATAAGTAGTTTTAGAGTGCGTTACTATGCAGTTAGCCTGATGGCCCTGTCCTGCCCCCAGACGCGAAGGGCAGCAGTACAGGCCGCAAGCAGGCCCGCACGTTGTCATCGCAGTTCAAGCGCTCCCTCGACTCCCTCATGTCGACCCTGGGCAGCTGCCAGCCGTACTTCGTCAGGACTGTCAAGCCCAACGAAACCAAGAGCCCAAGTGTACGTTAATCATACATGTTCAACACATAAGTTTTTCTTAGTGACATCAGATTCGTCGCAACTCATTCATATTAATTCGATGAAAATGTAAAGTTGTATACTTTTAGTATACGACTCGGACTAGAAAACGATTTTCATGATATTCTTCTTAAGAAATGAAAGGGCCTTTTATAAAAGTTCAATGAGAAGTTGCTCGAAAGTCAGAGAATATTACCAAACTACAGATTGATGTTCAGCAAAATTAAGATGCGACTTCAAATTTAATATCGAATTAAATAAGTTGAAAATCCAAGTATATCAATTTGAATCATGAAAAATATTCAAATCTTAAATTGGAGTGAATGATGTAAAAGTGGAACGACGGTAATAAGAATAAAAAAAATTATTTCAGATTTCCTTCTCTCATAATTGGAATGTGAAACTACGGAAAATGTCGTCGTTATTGAAACTTCTCTCATGAAAACATTTGCTAATTTTAATATTTTTTCTTTTACACTCGGTCAATCTATAAACCATAATGATAATGATTGGAAATTTCTCTCTATAAAAAGTGAACAGTATAATTGCTTTATATGAAGCGGACGCCAAAATGTAAGATCGAGTACTGTATTTTAAAGGCACTACTTCTGTGCCATATTTAAGTGTAACAGGCCCCAAACAGAAAAACCCGTTCATTGTTGACGATCCTGCTATTAAAAAATTAAAATCTCGCATGTATGTAGTTTCTAAACACTGTTCAGGCATATCATATGCACTCCTCCTAATTCATCACAAAATTATCATATCTTACCTAGATAGACAATTAGAACAAAAATAAACGTGCTAATTCTGCTGAAATAAGCTTTTTAACATGAAAAATATTCTTCCTGACTATATTGCACCTGCTATGCTTTCCAGTAACTTCAAAAACTGTCTAACGACACGATTAAATGGTCGTACAATTCTATAGCAATTAGCGAAGATCTCCATCCGTTATTAGGTACTGTAAATGTTTCTGAATTCCTCATCAAGTTCTTATTCTCCAGGTGTGTTTAAAGATTATAAATCTAAACAGGTTGAGACACGAGTATTTAAGCGCTAACTTCACGGCATTAACTTCATTACTCTGGCAGAACTTAAATGATGTCTCCTACCCGAATTTTTGCCGTTTACAACAGTAGTAAAGAGAATGAGATATAGAGCGAGTCGAGGTAAAACTTGAACTTGCTTCAATAAACCCGACAGAAGAATTTTGAAAGAAAAGTTCATTTTTATTAATTGGCAAAAGAGAAGAATAAAATTGCTTCAACTTAAATTTTTGTACACATTATGAGATATTTTAGCTGAAATTTTTCGTACTACTTATTGCGAGTGAGCACATGAGTAGTCCGTATATATGTGTGATGTTATTTGCATCAGCTCACAATAGTCGACCATCTGCGTTACGAGCCATCTAAGCCAGTTCCCTGAGAATTACTCAAAACTTAACAATTGAAAGGCTCGTGACACGACGGCTCCCACTGCCACCGCAGATGTTCGACCGAGAGCTGTGCTGCCGCCAGCTGCGCTACTCCGGCATGATGGAGACCATCAGGATTCGCAGAGCGGGCTACCCCATACGGCACACCTTCAGGGAGTTCGTCGAGCGCTACCGGTTCCTCATCCACGGCTGTCCTCCCGCTCACAAGGTCAGGGCTCAGTTATGATTCATAGTTTGCTGTTACGTCTACTTGAACATGAGTTGTGGACTTGAACTTTATATACAGGGTGGCCTTTTGAATTTCATTTCAATTTCTGTAGAAATTTCGAAAAATTCCAGTTAACAAACTTGGTGCACAGTTCACGTGCACAACACTATGCTTTCTGAACGTTTATACCATGCTTTGAAAATAATTTAGCACTTAAAAGTCTCATTGTGACTGGTCAACGCTAGCGTTTATCGAAGTTTGATATTGTGTTTGTTTTAATAATCCTTTGTTAAACACTGGCCAAAAAACAGCGTCAGACTTGGATCAAAATGCTCCTGAACTTTCCAGGGAGACAATGCAAGCTCCGCCAAGAGCATCTGCAAGGAAGTCTTAAAGGGAACTGATTTCCAAATCGGGCGCAGCAAAGTTTTCCTGAAGGACGCCCAGGACTCCTTCTTGGAACGCGAGCGTGACCGAGTGCTGACCCTCAAGATCACAATCCTGCAGCGCTGCATGCGAGGATGGTACTACAGGAAGAGGTCAGGACTGTGGTTCAGTGCTTACACTATCTTGAAATACTTCTCGAAAGAAAATACTGGTAATTTCTTTGAATGAATTCACTTTTTTGATCAGATTCTATGAGTTGAAATAAAATAGGTCTAGGAACTTTTACGAACCTACTGAAGTATGGGCAAGTCTTCTTACAATTGAAATCTAAAGAGGCACAACGTAGCCTAAATTTGTTGTCAAAAGTAGCAGCATTTCGTGTTCAGTCAAGAGCGGCCAGCGCTCAGGAAGCGCTCCGACGCACGCTTTCATACAGGTTTTCCTGAATGATTCTCCATTGTATGTGCATCAATGGAGCCGGTCACATCCCTGTTACTTGTAATATGTATTTTATTATATGTTAAATATATAAAAGATTAGGAGTAGAAAAAGTTGGAATACAATGGCCAGTTCAACATATTTCTAATTTTTTAAATAGACATTAGTGTGTGCTCTGGCATAGTAGTAGTTATTCCATCGCATTTAATTACCATTGAATTTCTAACTTTTAAACATTTTGAAAAAAAACAAATCTATATGAACATTTTGCTTGGCCTGTGTTATCTAATTCACAATATGATTAACTCATATAACGTCCGCAGATTCCTATTGATCCAGCAAAACGTGCTTTTCCTGACCGTGTGGTGGCGCTACCAGCTCATGAGGCGCGGCTTCGCTCGCCTGCATGCGGCCATCAAGGCGCGGCGGCAGAACCACAAGTTCACCCTCCTCAGAGACTCCATCACAGGGTTGCAGGTGAGCTCCATTTGGGCGCATCCAGCACTGCCCTGTAGCCCTGGGTACAGCAAGTCAGGCGCTAGATGTGCCTCAGCCTTAAATAACGGAGCATCGCTCGAGTGGTATGACCTATGAAAATCATTTCAACTATCTAAGAATGCCTTACTGTTAATTCTCAAATGTTGCTTCTGACTTGAAAAGATCTTTTAATTAATAATGATTCAGCATAACCTAATCTGAAAATTTTAATCGCGTGGTGTTGGACATGCAGATAACACGTGGACCTTTTCGGGCACTTTTGTTAGTCCTTTTCCAAGCAAACTAGTGCAAGACGTTGTTGGATACTTTATAACTATAATACAATTCCAAACCTTTTTGCTCGAAGTCTATGCATAATATTGTAGTATAATTAGTACGTTGTGAGGGCTTGAGGGAATCAATCACGGGGACCCCAATCCAAAAATACTGGCAAAATATTTTCACGAACATATATATTTAAATATATATATATATATGTAAGGCATTGTTGTAAGCCAGTTTGTTTTAAGAAATAATAATGTTATAGTCAAAGATTTAATAGAAATAAATTTTAGTATTTTTAAGAACTTGAGTAATTTGAAATACGTCTATAGATTACTATATATGGGCATATAAATGTTATATGATTTGTTTATACATGCCAACCAATATGAGAGGATGAAGCAATTCATGTTCACCACAATGTCCAAATCGTTCATGACAGATGTACGTACTAATCTTATTTTTATCCGTAAACATAAAGTAGAGAAAATATTTATATTATTATAGTCGTTGAGTAACCAATAATTTCAGGGCTTTCTATTGATTTCGAAAGAATTAGTTTTCACTCATATCAAGTTTATTTCAATTTAAAGCAAATTTATTTTCTTTTAGATTAAATTTTGTCTCCTTCGGATTAAATCAACTTGGAAATGATATAAAACTGAGATACAATAAATCAATTTTAAGGCCTAGAGTGACCTATTGGAAAAGAAAGTCCCATCGAATAAGCCTGCGCAAGAACAAATAGCGTTCTAAGAACAAAGTGAAGCTTTAGGTTTTTCATTCACTAAAATTGGGTTTTATTTTAGAAATATGGATTTCAGGCGTCAACACGTATGTAAAAAGTGTTCCAATTTTCGTGTCAATTTTACGAGTCAGAATAGCAAGACAAACATATTAAAACAATAAAAAATTTGAAGTGAACTTGTGAGTTCAAAATAATTCAGTCCCTATTAAAAAAATACTTCTCTTGTGGCATACAACCTAATCACTGTAAAGTACGAAACCTGAATGACTTCAGGTGACAGAAAAGGCTCAGAAAATATTATTTAAATGTTATCGAAAACTGAGTTACGTTTCCGGAAATTAATGAAATTGTCATCGCCTTTGCATTATTTGATTTTGAAACTCATGGTCTTATTACACCAAAATACCATTCAAAAAGTTCGTATTTCGTGAGTTTATACCGGGACTTGAATACAGACTTAGACAATACAGTACTGTGAGTTATAAAACTACGCTGAATTTAGTAAAAAATGATGTATCTTACGTACTGTGCAGTACACGACATCAATAATTTTTTTTAACCTAATCGAAAAAACTTCTAGGACATGGTAAAATCTCGCTTAATTTTCCGACTAACGTTGGTAAATTTGTCCGACAGTACAGAATAGGCAGAACGTTAGATTTACACTATTTGTAATCAATGAAAGGTCATCCCTTACAGAAATTCAAACTTAAATCAGTGTAAAATAAGTTAATTGCCAAGTCTGAAAATGCGTGGGCGAATGTTAATTTGAATAACTTTTTCTATTACATATATCAGAAATTGGAAAAAAAAGTTCTATTCATTAAATTTAATGGCCCAGCTTGACGGTTTTGTAAGTTTCTGGTTATCTTCATGCAAATTAAAGTAGAACAGAATGTGTTGGGAGTATTGAACAAATCAGTGAGCATAATTCTGCGCATAATTAGGAAATTAAGAACGGTTTGTTCATCCATAGTCTCAAAGCGACTTGTTATTTAGGTTCATACAAGGTATTGAAAAACAAAAACTTTTACTACGCACTTGTAGTGAAACCATTTTCTTATATCCGTGAATATTTTCCTAAAATCATCAAAAATTACGTGTGAGGAATAAGTGTTCCAGAATATTTGATATGAGTTCGATTGTTTAGTGCGATTCATAGGAGACTTTTAACCAACAAATGAGGTAACTGAAAGCGTTCAACAGGCTCGGTGTCGTGGGTACCTCGCCCGCCATCGCTACCAGCAGCGCCTGAAGGCGAAGCAGCTGCGTGACAAAGAGGAGGCCGAGCTGCGCAGGCGTGGAGATGAACGCAGAGCTAAAGAGATCGCCGACCTCAACTACCAGGTCAGACCTGAGTGTATGGGGGCACGACCTGTGTCACGAGTCCTAGTCAGCTACAAAGTCCAGTAATGTTAAAAATGTCTTCCACTCAAAACCTTTCTGATAGAACTTGAAAACGATCTTAATTACACTTAATGTGTATGTACACGATAGGGGGAAACAGTTTAAGCTATGGGTTAAAATTTGGTACAAAATGTTCAGTTTTTAATTTAACGTCCCTTTTTATACTATAATTCCAGTTGATGAATTGTTTCGTAAAGTACTTTGTGAATATGAGAATAAGGTTGTGTAATCGTGCCAACAGTGCAACAGAGAAGTCTCATCTATACCATGACTCAGATTACTCAAAGAGAATTTCACCAGCGAACGTACAAACAAACTTGAGGTTCATGCAAATTGACACAGGTGCAGAATATTTGCTTGAATTTTTTTCATTAAAAAATAAGTTAAATGCACTTTCCAAGTAAAACTATGGATTCAAAACACAAAAATGTCTGGACCTAGTCGGAATTAGTTTCAAGGCATCATTTTTATCATGTAACATAGTATGTACACAGAAATTACCTCCTTTTGTTCGTAATTTTTTTCTTACCGCTGAAATGGTGATGAATTGTTGGCGCTTACCTGAATGAGAAATATGATCAATTTCGTACATTTCACTAAGCTGACGAAATGTAAAGAGACAAAGTAACGTTTTAATAATCAGACACAGCAAAATAATTCATAGTTAACATAGGTTTTGCATGACAGAATTAAATAAGGTATTATCAACGTGAGTAAATTTTTAAAGCAGAACAATCAAAACTACTGATCGAAATTGAAAGCATCCCTGTTTTTAGGATTAGATTAGATTGAATATGCCTCCTAAACAGGTTCCTAAGAGCCTGTCTGGGATCCACTCTGATCGCAACTCTCACGATTACAGAAACGTCTTATGGAGCTGGACGAAACGACTGAGATGATCTCACCAGCGCAAGACGATGAGAACCTCAACGATCCACAGCTGGTGGCCGAAATGTTCGACTTCATCCAAGATGGCACAGTGCGCAGGAGGGTTAGTACACGAGCTATTAGATACAGGGTGGCCCAAAAGTAAGGCACCCTCACTGATTTCGGTAGCACTGATACGTTAACAAATGTTTAGGACACAATTTCATGACCATCCTTTACAAGGTAGTATCCACGGACAGGTAGCATTCCTACCACCTGTGTTTTGCGATCATCATCACCGCCACATCATGTGATAATCAACAATTACTGATACTGATGAAGGAAGCCACAAACTATCATCTATTTATGCATCTATACATTGATGTGATTTCATCGAAGACGAATTTGATGTCATCGAAGCGAAAGTTAATTTCATTAAAGTAGCATTTGATTTCATTGAAATAATAATGATTCATTTCATTGTAACAAAAGTTGCGTTGGTTTTATTAAAGTTTTGCGTTTTAGGCTGAGTATAATTAGATTAAATTATCTCATAGGTTGGTCTTCTTTTGGGGAAGCGGAGTTTTATTAAGGAAAATAAGTCCAGCGAACAGATGGAAAACATTTCCTTTTCATCTTAATTTGACAATAGATATATTATCTCGAGGAATTTATTAAAATTTTGTTTTGAATTAACAAATCTCATTTTGCCATGCATGCAATCATAAGTATATAAATTGTGTATTACTATATGTATAATTTGTAGACTTTATAATTTGTATAGCTGTATAAAGTCAAGTGCTACTTTTTTAGCCTTCTATACTTTAGGTAAAACTGATATTATTAATAAGGTATGAATTTCCTAAACATTGGTATGCGCAACAAATGTTTCAATATTTTTAGGGTCCATTAAACATTGTGAAAGAGCTGTGCGAGTGTTCTTTAACTTGCTTATAATAAAAAAACATTCTTTGCTATAAAAACAAGTTCAACTTTAAAAACTAAACTTTGCGTTGATAATAGATATAGAAAGATGAAATGATGAGTTATAATTGAAACGATGACATGCGTCTGGCTTTTCTCAAGAATATTCATACTGGGGTTAAATCATACGCAAACGGCTGATGCAATACCTTGGGCTCAAGCCCTCATGTAAATCCAACATAGTAAAGGTGAATTTCTCTGTTACTTTCACATTATAAATTAGTAGATTTCAAAATTACACAGGTTACCTGAAGTGCAACAGTTCATTAGGATGTACCATTTGGCTTCGCGGTTACGGTTATTAAGGACTACGTATCCTAAACATATGATTTACAGCGGAAAGAACAGACTCGTAATTATAAATTTACTCATAGGAAATTCATCCAGTCCTCTATTACTACCCTTTAAACAGGGTTCCATGGCCCCCATCGGAATAGAAGACGCCATCCCTTCGATAGGGCTGCGGGAAGACGTGTCGGAGTACACATTCCAGAAGTATGCAACCACCTACTTCCAGGGCAACGCCACGCACCAGTACACTCGACGGCACCTCAAGCAGCCGCTGCTCAACTTGCAGAACCAGGGAGACAGGCTGGTGAGAGACCAGGCCCTAATTGTTAGAGTTTCACTGAAGTACTAATTATTAGAGGTTCTTAAGTCACTGAAGTCCTAATTATTAGAGGTTTTTAAGTCCCTGAAGTCCTAATTATTAGAGGTTCTAAGTCACTGAAGTTCTGGTCTTCAATGGACTAAGGTAATAACATAAATTGTTTTGCTCGTTGAAAGAAATTAGTGGATGGGTACTGTGTTCGCGTCATGTATGACCACACTTCAAAATTTGGTGTAGGAATTTGTATTCATTTGAACTCTTACTGAATTAATTGTTAGATTTTTTACGTTAATGTTCTCAGTGTTGAAACGTTTTCCGTCGATTTTAACCATTTTAAAAAACAATGTAAGTTATAAATCATGTTTGTTAATTTAATAGCACGAATTTATTTCAGCCATTCACAATTTTTAAGCTATATATTCTTCACTATTCAAACAATCCGAGAAACTGCAGCACCAACTTCAAAAGAAAAGATTTTCAATGCATAAGAATGATTTCACAGGCTTTGTGAAGGCCTCAATATCCCCAGTTAGGGATATTTACGAAGTTGCGCAAGAAGCATTCAACATTGGGATCATGACTGTCAAGGTCGTGTTCGGGAGTTTTCAAAACTGATACCCACTGTAAAGCGACGCGAGTCATAGGCCAACACCTGAGTGTTGTTGAAAAGTGAAATAAGTGAGCTGATAATGCTTCTGAACAGAATAACTGAAATGTGTCTTCACTAGAATAATAGAAAATATCACATTTGCTGTCCATTAACAACTTTGGTAGAGGAGCATTAACTGGAAATAACTTTTTTTTTGTGAGCAGAGGTGGGCAGTAGCGCGCTACATGTAGCGGTAGCGGTAGCGGCGCTACAATCTAGTGGGTGTAGCGGTAGCGGTAGCGCCCGCTACATTTAGAGCATGTAGCGGTAGCTGTAGCGGCCGCTACATTTCAAAGTAGCGCTGCCCAGCTCTGTTTGTGAGTGGAGGCTACGGTGCCGTGTGTAACGGAATGAGTATTTATTGTGTCTGTCATGCCCATTTTCACCTTTTAAAGTTGTCGAATATATTTCGCAGTACTTCTATGACTTTACATAACGAAGGCTATACTCTTCTTTTCAAGATCTTAGGTAGTGAAGTTCCAGAAGCATATTTTTTTCTTTTCAAAAGCAACGGAGATATCTACTAGAATGCCAAACTGTCGAGTTAAAATTAGAAATAATATTCGCGAGGGTGCTTGGAAGAGTTTTATTTCGTACTAAACATGTCTCTTGCGCGCAGGCTGCTCTGGCTCTGTGGGTGACCATCCTGCGTTTCATGGGTGATTTGCCCGAGCCCAAGTACAGCACAGTGGAGCGCGACAACACACCCGTCATGGCCAAAATCAGCGGCACCCTTGGCCGGAACTTTTCAAAATCGAAGCAATTCAAGGAGGCCGTAGCTCTCGCTGAGTCTGGCTCTGCAGACATGACCGTGAGTGGCCATCACACTAATCGTAAAATTACGATCATACGAAGCCGAGGTTCTTAAATTGCTTCTCAGTTTGCGTTTCTACCCAACCAGCTGTCGCGCTCTGAACATTCAAGTGGCACGGTCTGAGTTTTTTTTTTAAATTTCATAGCTTCATAGTTGAGTGTATCTAACGACGTGACAAATTTCCACATCTTAAAGTACACAGAAATCCTTTCGTGCCCTTAGAGGATACTAAAGGCTAATCACCAATGTGGGAGAACTATTTCTGGTAAGTATAAGTAGTCTAAGTCCAAATGGAATTGCTCAACAGTGACCATATTTAATACTAGCATATCAGTCGTGTCAGCACAAATGTGGCCAATGCCTATGAAAAAACCGTGTACATTACATTGCACTTACTTGAAACATTAACGAAAGATAAATTTCAACGTATTCATTGTTCAATGAGCTTTTTTGGAATCGCATGAGCAGTGCAGCACAAATCAAATATAGTTGATTGTGCTCAAGTCATTTCATGCGTCAAAGCTTTTGAAGCATCTTATATATTCTGCAATCTATTGCAATTGAGGTATTTTTAGTCATTAAAAAGTTGCAAAACCGAGAACTTAGAATAGGGAATTGAATACTATAAATTGTTTTCAACCGTCACCACGAACTCCCATTAGAGAGTATCGTTCATGAAACATTTTGACACTCGCTCTCAAATAGTTGTATCTGAGGTACCAACATATTTTTCGGTTGTGGCAGAGCAAGCAGCGCAAGCTCATTTCCATGACACTGAAGAAAAAGGGCAAACTCACGGACGAACTCATACGCCAACTCAAGGACGAGGACGCTACGGAAGACACCTACCGCTCGTGGCTCGAGTCGAGGCCCACCACCAACATGGAAAAGCTTCATTTCATCATTGGGCATGGCATCTTACGCGAAGAACTCAGGTCAGTTCTCCTATTTATTGTCTTCTGCTTTTGGCATTTTTTATTCCGTCTAAAATACGTTCCTGACTATTCATCGAAGTTGAGTTACTTTTAGGGAACGATTTGAATTGTGCCGGAAGCGACGCACTGTTCGTCAGGACTTTGTCTGTCATTCCCAGGACAGGAATAACACTTTTTTATTCCTAGATCACGGAAAAACAACATTTAAAAGTTATCAAAAATTTTTCACGTACCATGTAAAACAAATGCCACTCGGCTCCTCTTTGCTATAGGGACGAGATCTACTGCCAGATCTGCAAGCAGCTCACCAACAACCCCGGCAAGTCCTCTCACGCTCGAGGTTGGATCTTACTCTCGCTGTGTGTGGGCTGTTTCGCCCCTTCCAGCGATTTCGTCAACTACTTGTACAACTTCATCGATCGAGGCCCTCAGGGCTATGCGCCCTACTGCTTCAAGCGGCTCAGCAGGACCTTCGCCAACGGACCGCGGACTCAGCCACCGAGTTGGTTGGAGCTGCAGGTGAGTCGAAGATAAATTTATATATATGTAAAGTAGTAGTAAGGATGGCCGCGCTTCAGTAACTCGGACTATCTCGTACCAAAAGACCATTTAGTATGAACTTAAGAGAAGGGGGAATCTTTGCACAAGGTGTGTTCCCACACAAAATGCCCTGCGCATAGAAACAGCAAGTTAGAAAGGAAGAGAACGCTTGACGTAAAGGGGGACTCCCAGTTAAATGGCTTCTAAATTTTGAAGAGTTAATTTCTAGACTCGGGAGCGAAACCAAATGTGCTACTGTGACCAGTATCCAACGAAGAGTGATGGACGGGAAGCATAATTCTAAAGAAAATAACATCAAAATTACTGTGAAAAACATGGGCCAAGGAAAACGTGTTATGTACATAGACCTAACGCCTCATTGCACAAACTTCTATGACTTCTTCATGCTTGATGATGTGTATATATACTTCCGTGAAGTTGGACATACTAGACTACTGTGCCTTTTAACTTACGCTGTGGTTTTGCAAGCTACTGCACATGCCAGAGTTGCCATTTCAGGAACAACATAAGTAATAATACTAATAATATTTAACTGATCGAAAGTTACGTATCAAATACGACATCCAGAACACAGAGCTGCACATCCTTGAGCAGCTGCGTTGAAAAGTTTTAACCAGCTCTCTGCCCAGGATATAGACGTTACTCTAAAGTATGACGAAACGCTTGTGCTTCGAAGAGGCGGGAAAACTCGTAGCACAGTAACGAGCACTCGTACTCATAACTACACACTGCGGTCCCAGGACGCTCGCAATCCAGCTGTCAACCGAGCAAACGACAAGCGTGCCAGACCCGACGTCAATTCTTACATTACGCAACTTTGACTTTGCTAGAAAAATTTGCAAAACTAAAAAAATATTATCAAGGCGATGTTAGGACTAGCCCAGATATTATTCGAACACGCTGCTTACACCTCATTGAAATGAGCTCATTAGATGAGCGACGATGCGGAAATTATCAATCTTCTGGGTAAAACCATAAGCCAGAATGTACCAAAACCAACCATTCGAAAAGCAATGATACGAAAAGGAAGAACAATCTTCAAGGGCAAATCCTGAGCAAGAAAGTTATGAAAATCAGTTTTATGAACAAGATGAATGAAGTGACTTTGTTTATTTGGTATAAAAATTTATCATATCCTCCTAACAAATTCATGACGGTTTTGCTAAGACGCTGAGTCACAAAGTAAAATATACATCAATTAATTTATATTTCCTTAATTTTCTAGAATTCATAAGCAATATGGTGAGACGACTCTTTTTCACTACAGTTTCGCTCAAAATTCACATTTGTTTCGGTGAACATTGTCTGAAAAATGTTGTTATCTTATGTTTGTGTTGATTGTTGAAGGCCACGAAGCTAAAGACGACGATATCGGTGCCGATCACCTTCATGGACGGCACGACGAAGACGCTGCATGCCGACTCGGCCTCCACGGCCCGGGAGCTCTGCAACCAGCTCACCAACAAGATCGCCCTGCAGGACCAGTTCGGTTTCTCTCTCTACATCGCGCTCTTCGACAAGGTAAAGCTCACAATTCTCTTTATTATGCTTCTATTAGCGTATTGTTTGAAATAATTGAACAATATGAAAGTCGTTCGTAATGCACGAATTAATATTTTAATAGATTATAAAAGTGAACAGCAGGCGAGTAATATTAGTTTGAGTTGTATTTATTTCACGTGATTATATTGGTCAAGAACCATCAAAGAAGCGTCTGGAGCGTCGTGACGGACGCTCACTAGAGATGGACAGCGTCGTGCTGGACTAAAAGTTTGCTGAAATATTAATTTTATTCAATTTTAACTTATACTACTGACAGCAGCCAAGTAATGGACGCAGTTGACCTGTGCAAGGCGTACTTCAAGGGGCATGATGCTCAGGAGAAAACTACCATAGGGCTGCTCCGACCGATACGATGTAACTATTATTACTGTACTCCTTCAGGTATCGTCCCTGGGTAGCGAAGGCGACCACGTGATGGACGCCATCAGCCAGTGCGAGCAGTACGCCAAGGAGCAGGGCGCTCAGGAGAGGAACGCGCCTTGGCGGCTCTTCTTCAGGAAGGAAATCTTCGCGCCTTGGCACGACCCAACTGAGGACCACGTCGCTACCAACCTCATCTACCAACAGGTAGGTGCATTCAAAACAATTAAATGTTGGACTGCAATTTTCTCTACAGAAAAGGTATTAACTAAACATTGATTTTTCCAATTAATTGACGTGTACCATATTGGGCTTACATCCCATTTTAGTTGTTAGCAAATGGTAAATCTAGTCACTAAAATTTTGATCCCATACATGTATAATGCAAATGCCGGTTTTTCACACGAGAGATAGTTTTTACTCGCGGTCCATTTAGAAAGGTTTTCATACAAGACTTGCATTAGCTAAAAACTGGCTTTATTAATCCTTTAGCACTTCTGTAACTCAAAGCACCCACGTCACTTGTGTGACACACTTGACTGCTTTGTAGATCGTGAGGGGCGTCAAATGCGGGGAGTACCAGTGTGACAAGGAAGAAGATCTCGCCATGTTGGCTGCCCAGCAGTATTACATCGAGTTCGGTTCAGATCTACGAGAGGACAGGCTTCGCGGCAACATCAGTAGCTACATCCCTGACAACTACGTCTCCAGCGGCGATGCAAACCTTGACAAGTAATAGAAAAGATGTCACGTGCGTCTCAAAATTGCATCGTGGAATTTTTTTGCTCCCGTTTGTAAGCCTAGCATGCATGTTTCAGGACGTTGAAGAAGCTGTGACCCTAATCTTTATTGCTCTAAATGAGAGCATGCTTGAGTTAATAAAACGAAACCACTGTTGGCCATTGCATAAAAATTTGTGCAGAGATCGTGAGTTGCTTGAGAAAGCGTCCACTAACACTGTTGATCATTTCTCCTTATGGTTGGTGCACAGATAAGCCTTTTAAGCTAAGCAGCTTTCATTTAAAAAAGTCCTATTTCATATGCATCACTCCAACACAGAGTCAACTTCTTAGAAGATAATTATTGACTGTCATGAACCCTGAAGATAATTTTTCTTCCTTAAAGGTGGGTCAAGCTGGTGTCTAACGCCTACAAGAAGAGCTACTACGTAAAGGAGAACGTCGAGTATCTCAGGTTGAAAGAAGACGTCGTCTCGTTCGCCAAGTTCAAGTGGCCGCTGCTCTTCTCAAGATTCTTCGAGGCAATCAGGTAATTTTGACTCTGGCGTAGATGGGGAAACTAATAATTTGCATTTGAGTAAAGACTTGGGTAAGATTGCATGCTTTTAATTAAACTTATCTCTTTGGTCAACAGAATTTCTGGTCCTCCCTTGGAGAAGAATGAAATAATCATTGCCATCACTTGGACTGGAATATATTTTGTTGACGATCAAGAACACGTGAGTAATTTTCATCTATTTGAAATTCATTAATATGAATTAATGACATTAGAAGCACAAAATTGTTTTAATTGAAAAGGAAAAACCCCGTGAATTTCTGAAGTTTTTGCTCCATCTTGAACATCCGACAGTACCATAATTCTTTGGTCATTTCAGATTCTAAGAGAGCTGACGTATCCAGAAATCATTACCGCAACGAGCAACAAAGTGGCAGGCCAAGGCTTGTACGGTCAGACGGTCACAATTACGACCATACGAGGAGAGAACTTCAAGTTCAGGTCAGTGAACAGCGAAGACATCCGCACGCTCATCCACTTCTTCACGGAAGGCCTGAAGAAACGCTCCAAGTTTGTGGTGGCTCTGCAAGACTACAGGTCGCCCGGCGACAGCTCGCTGCTGTCATTCAAGAGAGGCGACCTCATCCAACTGGAGGACGACTGCGTGGGCGACACCGCCCTCAGCCTCGGCTGGTGCGTAGGGCGGTGTGACAGGACCAACGAGACCGGCAACTTCCCCGCGGAGACCGTCACGGTGGTGCCTTCCATCGCAAAGCCTGACCGCGAGCTTGTCGTAAGTTGTAATTTTACTGGTGATCATGGACAGCT
The DNA here is from genome assembly GCA_014899125.1 of Orchestia grillus. Lineage (NCBI taxonomy): Eukaryota > Metazoa > Arthropoda > Malacostraca > Amphipoda > Talitridae > Orchestia > Orchestia grillus. The sequence continues at coordinate 16,272 of VOMN01083070.1, read as the reverse complement.
CATTGGCTTGAAGTCATTTTTTTCTTGCTTAGGATAATTGAAAACTCAAACATCTGTTCTATCATAACATATATTTGAAGAAGAGCAATATTCATACTTTATAGTGATATTGAATTGAAATCCATTGAAAGGGTTAAGACTCTCTAGATAAAAAAATACATTTTGCTTGTTTCATTCAAGTCTTACACCTGTTTTATACGCGTTTGTCATAATAAGGTTATAGCAAAAATAAAAATTATGGTTAGATTTCCAAAATTTTTAAATTTATTCATTAAAAGCTTCTGTGAACTGCATTCCCTTATGCAGCACGAAGTAGAGTCCTTGAAACGTTAGCCGCTTGGAACTGGATGAGGAATATTTTATCACATAATGATAGGTTTAGTTTTTAGGAAGGCTACTGTTCATTCCTTTCTATGTACAAGTATTATTTTGCATTGGGGAAATTATTTTACGGGCCCATTACGTAAGAATTTGAATGAGATAATTCCTCTTACTGGAAAGACGAATGGGCTGCTTAGATGTTTGCGCTGCAGTGAATGGATGGGCTGGTCTGAACATCTGGAAATAATTTTGGTAGTTCAAGAGAACAACGAAGCGACTCGCCTCGCCAACTCTTGAATGTAATATGTAATAGTTACCCATGACTGAGAGAGTCATTGCTGCCTATGACTCCTTTTCTAAACTCCTTTTATTTTGGAACCCACCATGAATCATCCCCAAAAAAAAAGACTGCAGTCAACTTAGTGTTTGTGCAACCAGTTGGGGCCCTGATTATAATCAAACTCTTAATTATGATCAAACTCCAATTAACTAATTGAAACTAGTTTAGTATGTCTTGTCTAATATTGAACAAAAAACATATAAAACTGGCAGTGTTTTTGTAACGCTTCTTGGCAGAGTTTACGATTGCAACATTTTCCGTGAAAATTAACAATAACGCTAGTCTTAGCAACACTTACATGCCACTTCCTTACGTGGGTGTTCACTCTGGGAAGTTAGAAAAAAACAGACAGAGGGTTCCTGGGAAATATTTTATGGACAAGTGTTCCAAAATTATTTTAGTAAACAATTTAAAATTTTCTTTCCAATCATAGAATAAGCTTCCTACTGGATTGGGGGCTTCTCTTTTTATAAGTTTAGCTGTGTACGTTGTGGCTTGGAGTACGATCATTGTATATTTTCAAGCTTGAGTCTGCTTTAATTAATGGCCTCCGCTCAGTTCTTCTGGCAATAGTACCCAAATGATCTCAATTCAGCTTTTTTTAGCATCTTACTTCTATTTTTTCGCACTTATTTTCTCATTGCTTTTATTTTGTTGTTTTACCAGTTGAACGACATCTAGTGTTCTATATATTTTCTTGATCAGATGTACTAAATTATGATCTAATGTGTATGTTCAGAGATTTTTTCTCATCACCGATGATGGCCAGTGGCTGAAACGTTTGAAGTTAGGTTTTACCAAAATATGTTTTAGTATGAAAGCGGCATATTTTACTCATTTATTCATACTTATATGGTATTTTATTTTATTATTAAAACCAAGTTGTAAATAAATCCTACCGTCATTTATCGCCTTGAAACAAAATACTTCAAAAAACATTTGCGTTAGGAACCACAGCTTAAAGCATTTATTATTCTTTCCAGCCGCCATTTTTTATTCAGGCATTTGTGCCTGGGAGCCAATCCTGCCTGCCCAGGTGTGATGTATGTAGAATTCGTTTCGAATTTCATTAGATTTGATATTTTGGGTTAGTGTTAACGATACAGTGGTCATCATGTCTCCTACGCGTAAGCAAAATGTCCAGTTACTGATGAACTGAACGCTATTGAGTGAAGTTAGAGCGAAATTCCCCACGGCAGGGATTCTTTACGTCTCGATTTATCGCATCATGGTTATTTTGTCAGTATGCGCGTATTTTCGTTAAAGCCCGCATTTTCAATGTTCCGATCGAACTCTCTCCCCATATGGGCTTGATTTTTGAAGCCTTGTAGTACAGCATACGAGTTGCTACTTCAATCAATGAGGTTCGTTAGTCAAAGTTCTGTACTTTTGGAGGACATTATTCGCACCGAGCTAGGAGGTGTTGGCATTTCCATGATATAGTTTTTGCATACAGCACTACGGGACACAGACTGGGCCATAGAATGTTTTATTCACTTTAAATTTTCTGATTGCGTTTCTCTTGTGAATACTCTCTTACGACTGAAAATGATTTATAATGGTTTTCATTTGCAGGAGCTGTACGCAACGGAAGAAGCAGAAAGAGCTCGCAACATGATAGAGTCCGAGGCCAGCTCTGCTGAGCCTACTGAGAAGCTGCACACTCTCGAACGTTATGCTGCTGAGAACTTCAGGTGATCAGTGGGGCTTAGGACAGTTGTTCTTGAGGCTAATGGGGCCCAAAAAAGTCCTGGTGACCATCATGAGTTCTAAAAAATGGTAGGCTAGGAATTAACTTAGCCTTGGATTAAATTTCAAGGTTGCAATCGATACTGCAATGAGATATTCAGACTACCAAAATTGCTCATATTAAAGCTCTAGGGGCGAGTCTTTACCCAATGAGCATTCCGTGGGCTTATAACGATAACGAAGGGGTAATATTTGGGGATTAGTTCGTCACATGTAAGAATTTCATTTTTTCTTGTTCAGTTGGCACTAATCGACCAGAAATCCACTCGCTTGTAACTTCAACCACGCGAGGTAGCAAATTCTAAATCTAAAAATTGTTCACATCCATTCATAACATGGTGTAAATTATTCATATTGCATCCTCACTTTACATCGTTTTTCGATCTTAATTGAAATCAATTGTGCTGCAATCAGAAAGGAGGAAAGACTACACTGGCTTGTGGCGTCGTGTTCTGTACAGCAAGAGCCGGAATGTGAGAACTGAGGATGAGAGTTTATCGACAGAAAAATGAAATGAGGATTTTGTGATGAGCAAAAATTAACATTAGGTTAATAGTATTTCATTAAGGTAGATATTACTCATTTAATTGATATGGAAAACTCTACATTACAGCTTAAGTTCCTTTAAATGAACAGTGACTTAGGATTTCCTGGCAAAACGGGACTTTGCAACGATCAGGAGAGGAAGAAAGCATTGATAAATTTATTCATTTGCTTTAGAGTATGAATTATTTGCGAAGGCTTTAAGTAATCAGAATGCAAGAGAGGGCTGTGATGATGCTGCTTTACGGAAAACAATCGGATGTTCATCCGGTCAAATTCAGAGACTATAATAGGTTTTACCGTCATTGTTACAGGTGCTTAAGTGAGTTTTTTTTTGTGAAAAAGTATAATTCTACAAAGCGGAACGAACAAGCGATGATCATTTTGAATTTGGTGATCGCCAAAAAAACCGGCAAGATCATATTAAGGTCGGATTAGAAGAGGAAAAGTTAAGAGAGCTGTATTACGGCCTCCTAATCCGTGCCTGCATTGTTACGTCACTCTCTTGGGTAAGATACAAATTTTCAAATGCATGAGTACGATAATGATAGAGTATGTCATAAACTGTATATATGTGCCAGGATGCCGACGGCCGGCACGATATCCCGCCGCAGTCAGCTGACCTCAGCGCGGCGGGGCGGCTCAGCGCTGTGGAAGTACTCGCGGGACATGCTGCAGCAGCCACTTTTGCTCAAGGTTCGTCTTTTGAACGATGATGTTCCCGACTGTAATCAATTCCTGAAGCTTTTATATTGTTTTTCATTTGCTCAACATATTATGGGTTTTCAAGACTCTTGGAAGTATCCATATTTGAGAGCTTGATGTTCCAATGAGTGTGGCGTCTGAGGTTCTTTAACTCTACTTCGAAGTCTAGGATTAAATGCCAGTTTTAAAATTGTTTTCTTGTGTTGATGAATTGTCCGTCATCTGGTGAGAATATTTTATTTGTACTTCATCGACACGAGATGGTAACCCGCATTGTTTTAATCCACCGTGAAGGTGTTGGACAACGAGACGCTGAGTCAGCAGGCCGTGCATGGCTACACTGCGGTACTGAAGTACATGGGCGAGCTGCCGACCCGCTCGTCTCCCACAGACACTGACCTCACCGACCAGATCTTCAACGGTGCCCTCAAGGAGGTGGGGTCGCGAGCGTGAAAGTTGTTCCAAAAAGTATTTTTACAGTTCAATTTTAGAGATTTATCCACTTTCCTAAAGATACTGAGACAGTCAATGGTTAAATTTTTGCTATTAAATTGAACTGTAAATTCAATGCTGATGTACCATTTTTAAAGTATTTTTGTGATTTGAATGCCACTGGCGTTTCTTAACTTGTATCGATTAAAAGACTAATCAACAGTTTTTTCAGTTATTCAAATCGATGAATCTATGAGGAATAGAAAATATCCTTGAAATACTTGAACATAAGTAGTAGGTGAATTAAGTGTCTCACAATTTTATTATGACTCGGATTTCACATAATGAAATAATTAAATTTTCGATAATTTAATTTTATCAAAACAAATCAAATTAATCCTAATTTTAAGTTTTTCTACAATAGTTGATGCAAAATGTGTTCTTTTTTGTTACATCTACTTCGCATATTACTACAGTGTATTAAGAAATAGTCTGGTAAAGGACGTTTTATAATAGAAAAATTAGGAAAAATATTTCAAATGTGAAATTTTAGCATTTAATTAAGAGCAATTTTGAGTTTAATTAAATTAAGAGTTTAATTTAGCATTTTAGCATTTAACTCAATGATTTTAAAACAGTTTACATTTTAAGGTAATAAAAATGGTGAAAGATAAATCATCATATTTGTTTATCGCATAATTCTAGAAACACGAAGACATATATTTCAAGAAAGCATTTTTTTAGAAAAAGACGACTTTCTTCATGTAAAGAATTGGTTAGAATCACAAGAAACATACACTTCTCCTTAACCGGCAAGACATCGTTTTGAAGCAAGAAAATTTAAAGTATCAATGATTGATGATTAATGACGAGCTGATTTAGTTTATGTGCAAGAGTATACAGATTCAGGAAAATAGTGTATTCTAACTGCGATTGATATTTTTAGTAAATGGGCTCTTCCTATTCGGAAAAAGAATGGTGAGGAAGTTAAAAATTTATCTGAAAAAACTTTAAGAGAATGAACTCACTCTAAAATTTAAACTTACAAGGATTTATAAATACACCTACACAAGCTTTATTCAATAAATATAGAATTCACTGGCTTAGTACTGAAAAGGAAACCAAAGCTCAAGTTGTCGAGCGTTTCACCAAACCGGTGCAAACTAGAACGTGGAAGTATTTCACAAACACAAAAACGAAAAATTGGATTCATATTCTGCAAAATTTAATTCACAATTGCAATGATAGTGTCCATGCATCAATAAAATGACCTCAATCAAGCATCAATGAAGTAAAACAGTAAAAAGGTGTATAATAATTTATTTCAACGAACTTAGATAGATTTGAAGACACCAAAACTTAAAAATTGGATATAGAGTGAGGATGGCAGAAAAATTAGAGACTTTCATAAAGAGTATTCGCTGAATTTCGCAAAATTTATTCACCTTCACTGGAATATAACCAACAGAACCAGTGACCAATAGATTGAAAGATATGAATAGTAATGAATTGATAGGAATTTTTTAGGAGCAAGTACTCTCAAAATACAGCAGTTATACTTGTGGAATTGAGGAAATTCTGAAGGGAAATAAATGAAAAATTTTGTTAAAATGAAAGGGATATGATAATCCAACATGAATTCCGAAAGTGAGGCCCATAAGTTTAAATTGAATTTATATGTTGTATAATTTTTTTCTTCAAAAGGAGTTGCTTGTCATCAAAACAGACAAGCATTTATTAAACATAAAGAAAGCTTTGAAAATAATATTAGAATAGAGTGAACATGAAGCAAGGTTTATATCGTAATGTTAAAAACTTACGGACCCTTTTTTGAGCTTATGTCGAAAATTGTTGATGACTCTTTACAAACGAGATTAGCAATAGCAGATAAACCTCATGAAGCAATTAAATCTATTGAAGGTAAACCTGTAGAAAAATTTGCATTAGCTGCTCCTGAACTCAAATACTTAGTTGGTCTTAAAAGTTAGAGGTTTTAAGTTATGGCTTTTAATCTGGACATCAGTGCGACAGAGCTATTGGAATAACGTTCAATGAAAAACAAACTATGCTTGGTTATGAAATAGTTAAATTACATGGAAATGATGTAAAAGTTAGCGATCGTATCTTTAAAAGCGCAGTTGGTGTGTGGGAACTGCTAACGAAATAAGCGTTGGGAAATCTTGATAAAAATGATCGTATAAATTATGCAAAAATGCTGCTCTAAACTAAAGCTGAGATCAGATGGGCAGTTAGAGTAAACAAACGAGAAAGTCAGTAAGCATCTATATGGAGAAGTAAACCAAAATAAAGCTCGAGAAGAGTTAGAAAAGATTAAAGTAGCATCGATCAGCGACGCAAGCCACAGCGCAAGTCCTATACAAGGTCCTGCATCAACTTGTAGGCAGCGTAACGTACCAAGCCATAGTTTTGACCCCAGTAAAAGACCTACTAAAGGAAAAACTTCTACACGTATACCATCAGCTGATCCTTCACCGATAATTTTTAAACATGATACCGAACAGGATTTTAATTCTAATGTTTTTGGATGTAGAATCATTGTTTGTATTGTATTACCGTCTAACACCAATGATTTAGTAAAACGACCAGTCATTGATGGATTCTTTTAACGGGAAAATATCGTAATTCTTAACGAGTCGTAAGTTTTTACTCAGGAACTTCTCAAACAAAATTTATTGAATGAATATTATGTGAAATAGCTCAACAATTTTATCTTAAAGAACTGTATCGCAATGCATCGTTGTCACGAGTAGAAAAAGTGACTTTACTACAGATTTTACTTGTATAACGTTGTATCTTTTACGAGATTACTGTCTAATATACTGTAGCAGTAAGTGAAATAGGTAGCACAAGAAATTTGTATTTTGCAATTACTATTCAGAATAAATTAATTTTTGGTTAATTTTACAGTATTGACAAGAAGCAAATTAAAAAATTTCCGAAAATTTGGTTAATAAATCATGTGAATTCCTTATTAGAATATAATTGTCTTGCGATACGAAGTTCACCTACAACTAATATAATTTTCAAAATATGATTTATAACATAATACGTTCGCAGGAGATACTTCGAGACGAGATCTACTGCCAGCTGATGAAGCAGCTCACCGACAACAGGAACCGTCTGAGCGAAGAGCGAGGCTGGGAGCTCATGTGGCTGGCTACAGGACTCTTCACTTGTTCCCAGACTCTGATGAAGGTCAGGCCATGCTGCTAAGAGAAACTCTTTATTCAAATGTGTACTTTACGGTGAACTTTTCCAACCAGTAGAGCTTACGTGACTTGCTACAGGATTCCACATTTGCTGACACAATCTCAATAAAGTCAGTACGTACTGTGGAGCGGAATCCAAGTCTGCACTTTTTATTGAACTTTTCCAACCAGTAGTACTCATGAGGATACTCAAAAAGTAAATCAAAGCCTAAGATTGAAAAAAGTCATATAATCTACGTAAGGCTCTGTGAGTCACCGAACACGCAATGAACGGGATATACGGAAAATAGGAAAGAATTTAAAAATGTGCTCCGATCTCCAATCATTCACTAGAAAGTTGTTTTTAGCAGCCGAAATATATTCCGGATTCAGTAGCTTACGTGAGGTCATAAGACCGATCGAACTTGTTATTGTGTCCTAAATTGTGTTATCGTGTGAACTGCAGAATGACCTCTATCGAAAAAGAGACTTTTATGATCATGCGGGCTTTGGCGACGGTCTCTGAAAAACGTCATTCGTATTTTCATGGAGTCCTTACTGAAACGACAAGGAAAAATTTCGTAGATACATTCTGGAACTGTTTCTATTGCATTGCGTTAAGTAGAACTTAAAATATTTTGTTTAGATATCTTTGATCATTTCACATTCTACGCTTTATCAAGCAAGCAACAAATGAAACGCGGTATATTTAGCAAATTTTATTCTGCCTTCTAAATCGAAAAAATGATGATTCCGCCATATACTAATTAGCTTGGATAATTTAATACGTTTGAAGAGCAATACATCCTACGATTTACGAAGGATATATCCCAATACCTGAAGTCAAACTTAGAAAAAAATCGTCCTGAATTCAAAAAAGAGTTTGTCTTCGGTTCAGCCATTCGTATAGCATTTCTAGCGAGTTCTGGGCACACCGACCAACATACTCTTGTTAAGTAACTGGGAAATAAATTTTAGCTGCAGATTCATTGAATTGTATTTCGTTTGCAAATCTTATGTATATATTTTCATTCAACACACCTGTCCAGGAATACATGTGATGCTAAATATTGAACCCAGGTTTTCTGACTTGAACACCTGATTTTTGTTTCTACTGAAAAAACTCATTAGACAAATTTACCGCTCGCTATAACATACGCTTGCTGTCTACGAGATGCCTTATGTTCCTGTACAAGTTATGTGTACACTTTAATGAATGGTTTTGAACGATGATTTTATCGATATTTACTCGCGACCAGTTTTGTACCTTTCGTCAAATTCTTGCTTCCTGTAAATTATTTATTGTTCAACTGAAGTTCCTTTCCTCCGTCTGTAGGGACAGAGACATCCGTTCGCTCAAAAAGTTTCATCTCTCTTTTTCCTCTTATGAATCTATGATTAGGCATAGAATTAATAAGGTTTTGGAATAATTTTTCAAACCTACATTGAAAATTATTATTTATTGATTCAGAATTATTTCTCTGCCAGGAGCTGAACTTGTTCCTGAAGACCCGTAAGCATCCTATTGCTCGAGACGCCATGGTCCGCCTCCAGAAGACACTCAAGCACGGCCAGCGCAAGTACCCTCCGCACAAGGTCGAGGTCGAGGCTATCCACCACAAAACCACTCAGATCTTCCACAAGGTAATAACTGTTGTCTCTGTAGTATTTTATTCGAGGGCTTTTAGAAGGAATTACAGAATCTCTGTACATCTCATTATCGGAAGAAAACGTGGCAGTTCCATGTTCTTTGGTGGAAGTTATGGAAGCAAAGCGTCCATACCATTCCTAAGATGATTTTATCCAAATAAAGTACGTTTAATAAAAATGGAAATAGATTAAGTGCTAACAATATTGACTTACACCTTATTGAATATTTTTTATTGCTTAATAAGATAACTTCGTATCGTAATGTTTAGACTTTGATATTACCCCGAGGTTAAATATCATCCCAAAATTAGGTCATTCATTTATTTAAAGAATTTGATTGTTTTGAAAAATTATGCATGGTAAAAATATTTTAATTGTCTTCAAAGGAAATAAAATATTAAATGTGGAGTAGATCTTCTTTTTCTTTAATTCACTTGTCTATAAAGCAATCTATTTTCCTCTGGGTATATTTTTTTCGCATGGAGCAATCTTTTCTCATAGGTGTTAAATCTACTTTTGCACTGAGCAAATCTATTTTTCCATGAAGCATACTTAGTTTCATTTGGATTGAGTCTCTGATTGGCATTGTATCCGACTTCGTACTTATTTTACACTCACTAATTTCTACATGCCCTCGTTACCATGAACATCATATTGTTTTTGAGGTTTTATACTCAGTAGTCATCAAAACGCCTGAAATAAATGATCTCGCCGATGATCCTTCGAACAATTTTATTTCTTCCAAAAATCGTAGATATTGTTGAATATTGAAAGAACTCATTGCAAACACATGAGAAAAGTGAGTAGAACGTAATATCTTTCAGCATTGAAGAGAAGTATAACCGTAACTGATTTTGCTGCACTTAAGGTAGAAAAAGAGTAGCTCTAGAATTTCCAAATCTAGAAGAAGTGAATAAGACAATTTATAAATTTGTTATATGTCGACAATTAGGTAGCAAAATACAAAGGAGAAATTTATTTTTTCAATCAAACCTGTGAAATAAAACGTGTTTGAAATACAAACTCGAATACGAGTACAACTAACTGCGGCAAACGTAGTAATTGGATGTACGTTATACGTGGAAATAATTTATTAATAACACGTATATCAGTACGTCAATTTGAGTGTTAAAATGCTGACTGATACTAGTTAGTGTCACATTTCTGATTTGTTATCTTTCTAAAGAATAGAATATTTTGTCTATTATAAAAAAATTCATTCTACAGAGGTATGGGTATAAGGATGTGTACCCTAGCGGACCGTTAGTTACGTTGTAAATGTTTAATAATTAATTATTGCCTTATAATAATAGGAATGCGAGTACGAGCGTAAGTGCCCATGGTGACCAAAGTGGAAGTTTTAGTAAGTTATTTGTCATATTAGTAAATGTATATTGTTGTTATTTGTTATTTTTTGTTATTTATTTGCAGTTAGAATAAGTGACCTTAAAAGTAGCTGCTGTGGCCATAATTAACTACATTGTAGTGCATGACCGTGATTTGGTGAGCAGGTCTACTTCCCGGACGACACGGACCAAGCCTTCGAAGTGAGCTCCGGAACCACCGCTGCGGACCTCATCGACGCCATCGCCCAGCGCCTCAACATCAAGTCCGCTGAAGGGTTCAGCCTCTTCGTGATGATCTCCGACAAAGTGATCTCTGTGCCAGAGGATGATTTCTTCTTCGACTTCGTTCGGCTCCTCACAGACTGGATGAGGAAGACAAGACCAAATCGCGACGGTACGATAACTTGTTCACTCTAGAAATAGTTCAGTCAATGAATTGTCAGCAACATTTTAATAATCTAATAAAGCTTTTGCTGGATCGGAACTTGTAAAACTGAACTATTCAACACAGCCACCCTTTAAAAAGTTGTTCAGACTGCATTCGGCACTTATAAAATTATATTTGTAATAGCGATTCTAAGGCTATGAAAATCTGTTTCACCGGACCTAATTAATTGAGCCTTCCCTTTCATCCACGGCAGGCAGCAAAGCCCTGTTCGCATACCGCGTCTTCTTCATGAGGAAGCTGTGGCCGAACGTTACGCCAGGCAAGGACATCAACGCGGACCTCATCTTCCACTTCAACCAAGAGCTGCCCAAGTACCTCAGAGGTATGGATTCTTCATCATTCAGAAAGAAATAGCTTCAGATTGGTATAGCGATGTTCTGCTTGAAAACAAGGCCTTTTATGGTTTTTAGATTGCACTAGTACGTGATAATTTCACAAGTGTATATGTTGTTATTGTATATCCGTTGCTTATTTTCATCTCAATTATGATTTTTTTTTATAAGTCAAGATGATTAACATTCTACTCTAAAGTACGCATCTGCACCCAGGGTGTACAACTTATGTGAGTGTTGCCGAGCATAAAAGGATCGTCTTACTAATGTGCGGTGATCGTAGTATATATGTATGTACGTTTTGGACGCTGTGTAATTTTGAGATTATGTTTTCTGGTACGGGGTTTCAAATTTTCACCATTCTAACTGTAAATGAATTCCCAGCCTGGGAGGTTGTGAATCTATAAATATTCGCGGTGATTAGTGTAAAAATTGTACATACGAGAAGCTTGCTATTTCCTTTTGCGTAGGTGGTGACTCCTCCTCAACTTTACTCCTGCGAGTGTCCTTGCCTTGTTTAAATTATTATAAAACAATTGTTAGCCTCATTAGAGTGCAGTATTTGCTTCACTGTATGATAAGAGGGTTGATCTCCATCTTTTACCAAAAAACCTGATACGGCAAAGATACGTGTAAAGTTGCTAAAATGACTAAAATGTTTATAAAACAACACTTGTGATTGCCTTCGATTTGTGCTACAATATAATAAGATTACTAAGGAAATGATGAATCCATCAATTGAGTGACCTTTTATTCCAGGGTATCACAAGTGCAGCAAGGAAATGGCCGCCAAACTGGCCAGCATCATCTTCAGAGCACGTTACGGCGACGACAAGGCTGGCCTCGCTCAAGTTGGGTCAGTTAATATTGACTTGCGTTCAATGTTACACTCCGTAAAACTGCTCCAGTTGAAGGTTTTCTTTCAGAAATGATCCTTTAAGCCAATGACATTGCACGCGTGCACAATTTATCTTGTTGCGAATTAGTAGAATAGTAAGTATACTCTGAAGGGAGGACGAGTCCATCTGAAGTAGCGAATGATAAATGTCTGATGTTCATTCTACCCATGATGAAGTAAAGAATGAGTTTTTTAATTGTTTTCCAGGTCTGTACTGAGCTCCCTTGTACCAGAAGATCTACTGAAGGCGTACAGCACGACCGAGTGGAAGAAACAAATCTCAAAACACTTCAACGAAACAGCTGGTGAGTTAACCACACTCCTTCACAGCTTTCAATTCGGATCAGGACAAATACGTCGACCAATTGGGAACTAATTTATTTGAATATTTTATTTTCTGATAATAATTTTGAATGGTTTCTCTCAGGAATGTCAAGAGACGATGTGAAGGTTGAGTTCCTGAAGACCGTTCATCAGTGGCCGACATTCGGGTCCGCATTCTTCGAGGTGCGCCAGAACAGCGACCCGCAGTACCCCACCAAGCTGCTCATTGCCATCAACCGCCACGGCGTAATGCTCATCCACACCGTAACTAAGGTAGAGAAGGGTTGTTTATTTCATCTCTTTCAAAGAACTACGCTACCGGAAAAAGAGTCAGCTTGGAATTTATAATGCGTTTTATGCAAAAGAATGTCTAAATGTAAAGTGCGATGGTCTGTCAGCTTCGCTAACACCTAAGGACACGGACTGAATCTAGACCAAAACAAGATAAATAACTACGAAATGTTTCTCGTCACTTCTCCAAGTTGACCCCTGACTCACAACCAATGGTATACAGTGGAAGCCACTTAGATAAATATTCACGGGTTTCATAGATAGTGTACATGAAGGATATCAAATTGCGGTTTCTACTAAGAGAGATGTTAGATATTGCCTTTAGGTACAGTGAGACGGAAGTCGACACGAAACATACCATGCCTGGACAAAAGTATTTACACGACTCTTTTTTTCGATATGCTCGGATAATTTAGAGTTTCGATTTGGGGTAACGAGTACAGTTAGTTTTGAGAACTTACGTTTATTAGAATATTTAAACAGAACAGAACTAAAGTTATTGACAACAAGAAAATCAACTAAGCGAAAATTGGTGTGCGTCAAAAGTATTTGGCCAAAATTGATAAATAACTGTTGATATATTGTACAATTTGAGAACCTTGATTGAAAATTTTTTCACAAAGCTTCCAGAAGCACAAGACTTCCTTCGCACACTTTCTTCGCTATCTCTTCTTTGTCCTTTCTTCCTCTTCATTCTTCTTGTTCATTCTTGCTTTCTATTCCTCAATTTATGGTTTCAATGCGCTTGGAATATTGTGTGGGAGCCCACCGTGTGCATAGATTCCCCGTTCTCTCGATTCCATACCAAATTTCCACTTCTCTTTCAGTGCGTCCGTCTCACTGAAGCACAGCTACTTTACTTCTACTACTATTTGAAGCGAGCATTGAATTTTCGTTGAGAAGCCACTGACGAGCGTCAATAAAGTCTACGGAATGTGCTCCAAAGATTTTAATACAGTGTTGAACTTCAGAGTCAGTCTTAGGTTTTCTAGTTCGTGTCACAATTCTTCTATTACGTAAAGTATTATTCCATTTCCAAATACTGATCTGTTTTTCTGAATGAAATATTTCATAGATAGTTCCTTCCACTGTCTTAATCGAATTTCATTCCAGAAATTCTGAAGATTTTTTGAACTAAATTTATATCCGTATAACCTATTACCTAACATAAATACTCACTGTTTTTATACTTGTGATAATTTTCCTAATATTCATCAGGCAAAAGTTATAGGACTCAGCTTGCCAGTTTAACAGTGACTTCAAAACTATCGATGGATCTCGACTGACCAAGTCAAAATCGTCTTTGCATTGGAAGTCGATTTATATTTTGTAACTTCAGAATTTCAAACAACCAATGATTATGAAAATGAATCGTAAAACGTGCCTAGTAATAGTTACTCTGGGTGAGGTTGCAATGAACTCGACAGTGTACGCGATGTTTCTGTTAGGTACCACCGAGGCTCCGACGAGGAGGATGCCTAATGGCTCCCGATTGCTTATGCCATTCACATTGGTTACTACTAATGCCCCGGATTTCATTTCTATAAGTTTTTCTGTATCGAACCTACCTGTAAATGCCCAAAGGTATGCTATCTGCAAATTTGCTCTTCTAATGCAGCAGATGTTAAGGAACGTTCTGCCAATTAAAAATGACTTCAAGCTATTTGGCTTCATCTTGTTTTTTATTCATTGCCCGTTCCGAAGTCTTCAAGTGACTAAAACCTGAATTACCTAATTCGTTTAAACTCAGCCGCTACACTAAATTTTAACCCCTGACCTGGCCCCTTTGGAACATCGCTCCTCACTTCTAAGTCTTACTTAAACTCTCTTAATGTCAATAAAGGCGAGCGAATAAAAAGATATAGTTTTTACAGCAATATGCTTATTTTTCATTTAAGTTAATGCAGTTCAGATGTAAAAGAATAACCAGTGCTTCAGTGTTTATTCCCTCCAGCTGTTTTATTTCATTAATTTTGAGTATTTTGGTGTAAGAGAGAGTCAATTACGCAGTTTAAATCAATCGTAATTTTTTTTATTTCACAGGAAATACTGGAGACCAATCCGTTTACAAACGTCAGTAATTGGTCTTCCGGCAACACCTTCTTCCACATGACCATCGGCAACCTCATCAACGGCACCAAGCTGCTCTGTGAGACTTCCCAGGGCTACAAGATGGACGACCTCATGTCGTCTTATGTCGCCCTGCTGTTCAGCAACAAACAGCTCAAGCGCTAGTGAAGCCCTGCCCTCCATCATTGTCACTTACGAGCACTTTTTCTAACTAGCAAACTACGAAATACGTTATGTATTTACACACAATGCGCGGCATTGATCTACGATATCTGTTATTAAATTCTTAGTGATTAGCGGCAATTGTTGTCAGGGTGTAAAACTTCAATTATTCAAGAGAAGGTCTTAGCGACAACCATTCTATAATATATGAAAAAGATTGCGTAGTACTAAAGGTTTTCTAGCCTATCTTAGTTGTACGAGTAGTAGTCGGGATACGTATAGGAAGAAGTCATCATGGAATGAATGTTACCATAATAACTGAAATTTTTATGCGTATTAATTTATTGGTTGATTTTCTTTTTCTTCAGATTGCTTGTTGTTCTTCTTGAACGGAAGGAATAAATGAAAAAGTTTAATGCATGATGTCCATTCAGCCCATTACCTTACCGTCACAGGAACTAAGCGTTGTGTGTCTGGGTGAGAGATTCACATCCGTACAGAGGTGGTCAGTCAAGCAAAAGACTGAGAAAGTTATGAAAACAGGAGGCAGCTGGTAGATGAGTAGAGAGTAACGAAAACGGAGAAAAATAGTAAAGGTTGGAAATAAAACATTTAATGACCCTTGAACCTTACATGTACGTGAAAATAAACTAAATGGGACATCAGTGCAGGAAACAGTTATCTGCCTTAATAAGTCTCTTCAGTGATGTCTCGTACTTCGCTCTATCGCGGGTTTTCGCAAATATTCCGGAAAAATGTGTCGCTAAAAATTCACTGTTACGAGGGGTTTTGTAGTTGTATGGTATTTATTTTCGTATAAATTAGTGATTTATTTTAAAAAGTCTTATCCAGCTCAATAATGAATAATCTAAAAATTCAGCATAGAAATTCAGTACTCTACAGTCGCGTGTATTAGATTTATGTCATTTTCCATTGAGTTTTACCTCGCGTGAAATTCATATTTCACTGGTGGGTTGGAACGTAGCCCCTCTAGAGTAGGAGGTATGTCTGGACTCACTTTCTAAACAGTCCTCCGGCCAGTAAATAATGAGATGGGTTACGTGAATGTCCGTACTGGCATCCCTAACAGCTGACCTGGGAACCGCAATGGTGTTGTGTGAATGTTTCCATATTTGAAGTTCTGATCCAAGTTTCCTGCGTTATTGCCCAATGAGTTGACGTTCCTGGAAATGAAGAAGAGGTCCATATCGAAGAAGAATCAGTTGATTCCTTGCTGCTCCAAATGTTTCTACATGCTCAAGAAGCGCTTGGTTGAGGTAATTCTTTTTCACTATGCTCTGTCAGACTTGCACTGGCTCCTTCGTTTCACGTACAACTTTCACCTTATGTCGTCATGGACCACACTTAGGGTACTAACCTCGTAATTCTGTAGCTGTCCTGCCGAGTCCCCTCATGGAATCCCCACGTCCTCTTGAATAGCGACATGAATTG
>VOMN01083069.1:0-28274 GCA_014899125.1 Orchestia grillus | reverse complement strand
TCTGTTTGGAAGGAAGAATATAGAATTCAGTATAAAAAATTTTCATGGCTGTGGAAAACATTCTTCTTCTGATCAAATTGTAATAATAATAGTCTTGTTGGATTTTTGCCAATAAATAGTCAATAAACTCTGAGCTGCTGCCTTGTGAATTTAATCACCTTACTTTATTCTGGTGCAACGTTCTGTTTTGTCTATTTTTTTTTATTGTTGGAGCTGAGCATCACCTGATACCTGGAAGCTGTCCCTGCAAGTTACCTGGTCGGACGGTTCAATGTAGAACCGCAGACACTTAGGTCCCTTGGATCATCATGGCAGAAGAAGAAGACCACCTGTTGTGGATGAACTATGCAAGAGAAGGACATGCAATTAATGACATTGATGAAGAAGAAATGATGAGGACCTATGGAGTATTTGGTGGTTGCAGAAGCCTCAATTTGAATTACAACCTATCTAAATTGAACTCTTCTTGAAGTTGAAGTTCGTTGAATTGAATTGTATGTAACTAACCTTCTGGAGTAGGAATAAATGGATGAGTCTCTGAAGCCCCAATAATGACTTTAAAAAAGAAAAAAAGTTATATGTAAACACATATTTTTCCCATTAATGCTCTAAGCAATACATATATAAGAACTTTCTGCCTATTATGCCCCCAAAAGGTGCTTAAGAATTAGGCATTTCAAATTGAGGAAGTTTTTAAATTGAGGTTAGATTTTCATTCATGAACAAACATTAACTGTAAACAGATGCTGATTGAGATCAAATGAAGAGAAAATTGAGATTTAAAGGGGTGGCAATTGACTATAAAAAAGGATTGAACAAATGATTTCTGAATGTAGCAAGTATAAAAATGAACAAAGAATTGTCATAAATATGGTTTATGAGCTGTATGGAAAAGTTCAGTGGTGTGCCAGGACTTCCAAAAATACTTGAGGTGATATGGGTGTGAACTAGCTTGCAGGTTTTAAGTAAAGTGTGTAAATTGACTCATACTAATACAATAAAAAATTTCTTGGTAAGAGCATGGAGTAAGTATCAGTGATATTTAGTAATCAGTAGAATGTTAATTAGAGGCATCAATGAATTTAAAAATTGGTTAAATAGTTATATATATTATTTTATTGAAATTTTACAGGTATAAATATTTCTTGGTATGTTCGTGAATAAGTAGAAAATATTTTTAGGGATTATGCCCATTAATCTATTTATGATAAAAATTTGAACACTTTGACTATGACTTTGTTATGATCTGCTAACTGCAAGGCATGAACCCTCAGTGCTGTCACCTGGGGCTCCTTCCTTGAAACAATTTTTAAAGTTTTTTTCTGGTAATTTTTACCTAAGAACTGTGACCACAGAAATTCTGACAACATTTTGGCGTTTTTTTTTGCATATCAAGAGGATTATAAGCAAATGTTAATTAGTAAAATTTAGGTTAGGTCAGATCAAGTTAGATTAGTTAAGTAAAGTGAGGTCATGTTTGGTTAGAAAAATTCTTCTATTTAAAAATGTAGGACTACAATCAGGGTACACAATACTAGCTATTATATTATCATTATCTCAAAATATATCAATTTGTGCCAGGTGTTATATTCTTGTTTGTTATAAACAGGTTCAAATACATCAGAAAATTACATCCAATATGTTTCTGCAATGGTGATCCTAATGTAAATATTGACCTTTTTATTATTAACCTCATTATTTATCATTTTTGCAATCTAAGTAAAATAATTTTATTGAGTTTTATTAGGGCTATAAAATAATACATAAAAAATGTTTTTGCAACCAATTACAGTTGATAATAAAAAAATAATAGCATCCTGAATAACTCCCAGCATTTGGGCCACTTGGCACTGTTGCAAAATTTTTTAGAAATATGCTTTAAACTTAGTTTTGGTATAAAAGAATTGTGGTGGCTCAGCCCAGTATGAAAAGAGTATGTTATTGTAGTCATGTACCAAATTGAATTCTTAATTTATGTACAAGTTTTTTGACCTCTTCAGTAGTTATTATTAAATTGCCAACATTTGAGAACATTGTGTGATGTTGCAATTTCGTTTTCTGCTTGGGAGAAATTTATTGTTGTGAAATTGATGTGTTGTCTATAATCCCCAGAAAGTTCAAGTTGTTATTGCAATTAAATTGTGGCAACTTTTAGATTCAAATACAACTGCATCCTGATTCAAACTGGATGATGTCTTATTTGTAGACATTAGTTGCTCAGTCTGGCCTTCCATGTCCAAAATTGATTGGAAAAACATTCAAGCACTTATAGGTGATTTGAAAGTACTCTTTATTAGGGACCTTATTTGCCAACAGTAGTCATACATACTAAAGGACATAAAAACATGTACTGTGATGAAAGTGATGAATTATGTCATCTTATGTAGGGTTCAATGACAAAGATTTGCAAATGAGACAAATCACAGCAAAATTCATCCTATGCTAGTTCACTCCTGATCAAACATCCATGCTTATGTTGCAAAAATATCTGTAAATACTTATCAACTGGGATGAGAGAGAATGAGTATTATTGTTGTTAAATAGACAAATAAGCTGATTTAATAGGCCAAATATCTTCTTAAATATATTTTATCAAGTGCCTCAAGTTACCTGGCTTGCAAAAATAACACCATCTTTTTACATTAGGTAGACAATTTCTGATGGTAAGGTTCTACTACCAACTCTCATCTACATACAATGTAAAAAACTATAATATTTTTCTCTCAAAACCATAGATTAACTTTGAAGAATATAAAATATAGCTTATTTGATCATTTTTCTAGCATTTTAATGAATCAGTTTGAATTTTCACATTGGAGACTGTCCTACAGTCCCCTATGTGCCGTATGGGCCACTCATCCCAAGTTACCCTGGGTGTCCCAAGTAGCCCCACAATAGGGTAGTTGCTTAAATATGTGTCCAATATGAACCAATTGACACTTATAGTTGCTATGGATGTTTATATTTTTAAAGTTTCAAGTTAAGTTATTGTTAAAACAAGTTGAAGCCTACAATCAAGTAAAAAAGCTTGCATTGTTGCACTAGTTAAACCTTGAAGGCTTTGAAAATTTTAGACGAACAATTGAAAAAATAGGATTTAAGTAGTTTATTCAATTTTGTTTCAAATTATCAAAATATAATTTAGTATTGTTTCTCAATTATTAATAAAATGTAAAGATAAAAGCAAACAATTTTTAAAACTTGTACATATTTTTCCAAGAGGATATCTTTTGTTTAATTTTCTGGTATTTGAATTTTTTTAATTTTCCTGGTCTTGAAAGTACACAACAATTTGGTAGAAATGCATAATGTTAGCTGAATATTTATTTTGTGTCCTTACCTGGGTTGCAGATTTAGAAGGTATAAAGTCTGACTCTGACTTCTGCTCCCGAGATTTCAAAAATTCAAACACTGACTCAAACTCTTAGAATTGTAAAATTGCCACGTTCTAACTCGGTGAATTTCTTGTTATCAAAGTTGAAATTTTTTATCCTGTTTGTTCTTTTGTATATTTTATGAGGAATAATGACAAACACCCTCAAAGAACGAGTGTTTCAGATGCACTTGGGTGAGGGCTTACCTATCTTGAGAGATGATTGCTATGCTTTGCAGACTGAAAAGTTAAATGAAGACATAAAGGGTGAACTAGTTTTGATTCATTCACACTAGTTACATGAAGACATCAAAGGTTTATTAATAATAATTAATCAATGGGAAACCCATGAGTGTTTGCTTTTCTTGTGTAGCAGGTAAAAATAAACAGACAGCATATTGAAAAAAAAATTCACTCTCACTTCATTGGTTGAAGTCAAGTCTGATAAAAATAACTGACACCAACTCTTGGCATTCTTTGGAGTACAACTTTTACCATTTCCTTAACCTAGGACTCACACTCTGCAACCTTGACTCTGGCAGTGAGCTGAAGTAGGAATGTTTACTACATTTGTTCTTCAAAGTAGGAAGAGGTGGATCTCATTTTCAGATAGTCAAATTTACATACATGGTACTGGTAAATTAAGAAATATTTGGGTCATATATAGTTTAATGAAAAAGAAGTTCATATAGATAGGGAAAATTAATGTCAACAATTTTTTTTTATAATGAATTCTACAAAAGAATAGCATATGTGTACTGTATCAAAACCATGGAATTTCATAGAAATGGGTTACTCGTATCAAGCTCAGCTCACAATATCCCAGCCCCTCGGATCCAGGTCAACCTCTTATGATCAGAGTTGAGGGGCACCATCAGGCCACTCCAGGTCATTTATGATGAGTGTCCCACACTAAAGACTGTAACACCTTCAATATAAAGAAATTCTTAACTTTAGAACTTGGCTCATAAAGTTGAATATGTTTGCCATACATTTGAGTTTGTAAACATTAAAATTGATTCATTGCAATCATAAAACAAATTTCAGAAAAAAAGTGTTTTTTAAAGCTGGTCATCCTGAGATCTGAGAAGAAAAATCTCTAACAGGCACAAGACCTCAGATTGCCTTTTGTAGATGTTGGCTGTAGAGCCCTGCTATCAGAAACTATCTACTTGTAAAAAATGGTGACAAGTTCTACAAGCCAAAGTAACTTGGGAGCTGGGACCCCTCATGAAACATGTTTAAGATAGATTTTTGTTAATTTTATGAGCTTATTTCTGGCAAAAGCTAAAACATTTATTCTTTTACAGGTGATTGATATTTACAGGGGTTTGTGTGACACAGTTGTGCTTTTTGACCAGGACTGAACAAACGTAGGATAAATTCAGCCATGACTTGTCTAATTGGCAAATCTTTGGTTCTGCGCCCCTCCGAAGATAAAACAGTTCAACATAATCATCAGTTGTACCCATTTTATCCTCATACTGAAGTAGGTAAATTTATTCACATTTTCATTTATTCTGGATGTGGAAGGTTGGCTTAGCCATTGATGTTTTCTATCAAGGTATCACCACATTGGAATTGAGATATGGCTGCATTTGAATCACAATTACAACTCTAGCACATTCTTTACAAGCTTAAGATAATATCTGTGTCACATTTGACACACTTCTACTAAGCAGAACACTAAATTTCACTTCTGCCAACCATTTCTCAACAATTGGGACTTTAAAAAAAATGAAGAGGTCAAAAAACTCATTCATTTGGAATCAATTTCATATCTCACCATGATCATTTGTATTGTGCAATGACCTGCAAGTAATAATCACCTGAAACCAGAATAGACATTTAAATTGTATTATATACAAATAAGCTCATACAATGGACACAGATCCGTGTGTAACATGTTAAAATGGCTTTGCCAAGTAGCCCTGGATGATCCAAAAATTAGAATCAGTGTATACCAATTGTACCTTGGTATGCAAAATAATTGAAGGTTACACAAAAAACATCATGAGGAAATTAGGTATCTGGTATTAATCCCCCCAAAAAAGTGATGCAAGCACTTCTAATGTAGGAACTGAATTTACCTCACTCGTTGGTGTTACCAGTGTAAATCAACACACTGACTTGCCATTTATCTCAGCACTACAGTGAAAGGAGCTCCTGAGCTATCTGGCTATCCATTGGGCTAATAGCAACATCGAAGCTTTTAAAAATTTGTCAAACTCTAGAAAGGTTTCACACTTTGTCATAACTCAGGTTCAGAAATAGAAAAATTCATTTTGCTTCTGATGGAAGTCAAGAAATTAATTCAAGTTCATTTTAAAAAAATACTTTTGATGGCTCAACCACGATTTGTTCTATTGATAAATAGTAATTTCATTTAAGTAATTCACCTTATATCCAGGAATTTTGATCTTAGTATTTGGGCCATTTAGTACTTTTATGGTAAAAGCCGAGAGGTAGCTTGTTTTACACAGGCTCAAAATTTTCCAATAAAAGACAATTTTGCAGAATAATTCCCCAGTTGCAATCTACAGGAGATTTCCTATCATGCCAAGGGAAAATTGAGTGTATTTTTACCTGTTAATAGTTCAATATAGCTTAGCTATTTGAGGGCCCATGATACCCTTTCAATGTTACAACCATCACAGATCATTTGGATTTGAGGCCCATGATACCATTCCAATGTTACAACTGTCACAGATCATTTGGATTTGATGCCCATGATACCATTTCAATGTTACAACTGTCACAGATCATTTGGATTGAGGCCCATGATACCATTTCAATGTTACAACCATCACAGATCATTTGGATTTGGTGAAATGTAAAAACCTTGAAGGTATTGACATTGCCACCTGTATATATACTCAGTCGTACCTTGAGATACAAGTTTAATTCATTCTGTAGCTTAGCTTGTGAATCAATCTACTTGCATATCAAACAATATTTCCCCATTAGGGTTAACTGAAATAGATTTCAGCCATTCCAACTCTGTGAAAATGAACATCCTTGAACTAATCCAAAATTATAGTATAAAAATTTTAATTTAGAAATACACATGTACGGGTAGTTCATCAATGGAAGAAAATGTATAGAGAACAAACTAAGTAGATGGTGCTTGCTAATTTAGGTCATTATAAACATTATGCACCTTTTCACATGTTATTGCCTCCAATGTTGTATCTCATGCCAGTTCTTTCTCTTTCATTCATGGCATTGTAAGCAAAAGCTTTTCCTTCTCTTTCAGTCTGTTTGTTCTTAGTTGGAACAGAATCGTAGTTTTTTATAGTTAGTGTTGCACTTTTGATTGTTTATTTTGTTAGGGATGGTACATCTTGTAGAAATACTGTAGTCATACTGCATTACTTTTGCTGGCACTTGCACGCCATACTCTTGTTCTTCTATCATTTCTTGCTTCATTTCTATTGACCTGATTCTTTTATTCTCAGCACTGTCCTTTGCACTCATTGTTTTGGCCCAATATTACACCTAAAAAGGTTAGTGAATAGTTGGAAATGGAAAAAGAATGAGCCCAGTGCACAGGACCCGACTCACTGAGGAGGAAATGCGTGGAGACTGGCCCAGCTGATGCCGGATCGATGTGCCTATGAGCACTGGCCTCTTGAAACACGTTGACTGCGATTATATTATTTTCCTAGGGGCAAAAGACCCACCAGTGGCTTTGTCATGGTCAATGTGTGAAAACATGGCTAATTTCATCAAATTTTGCTTGCATCTCAAAAAATGAAACAAATTGTTACTTGTATCTTAAAAATCTTGTATGTTAGGCTGCTTGTGCCTCAAGGTACTACTGTACCTCTAGATACAGAGATTTGTTTGTGTTATCCAATATAACAATAATATAATTATGGAAATATTTAATGCATTCCTGATTTCTGGCATATATAATATAAATGAAGCTATTAATGAGAAATAAATAACATCAGAAACTCAATGTCAGAAATATGGTTATTTGTTATGTATATCCTAAAAAAATAGTATTATTCACTGTAGTGTCATCCACTTTTTTATCAGCTCCCAAACCTTGGTGTTACCAGGTAACTATTTTTCACACCTGGCATCATTCTACATAAAGTTGCTATTTCTAAGAAAAAAGTCTGATATGTTTGGAAAATGTAGAAAAATTTGGAAGGAGTGTTATAACAGCTATAATAGAGAACTTTGTAGTCTATTTCAGCATTTATTCATGTAGTTAGTATTTCAAATTTTTTATTCATAAACCTCATTTGTTTTTCCAGAGCCATTATATTTATCCAACTCACAGGCCTCATGACAATACACATGCATGATTCCAAGTTCTAATTCTTCACTATGATACTCTTGAATATGATTTCTTGAGGATATTGAAGAAAAGGTTATATTATCATTAATGTGAATATGGCATGGATTACTGATTGTAAATCCTTCAGTGTTGCAAGCACTTGTGTTTTATTTCTTATCTTACTGCTAGGAAATGAAAGCAAACTTGTTTTTTTAAAGAGCAGCCCCTTGGCACTCAGCCCCATTACTGCAGATTCAGATTGATGTCATCAATGGTTGATGTGACTAACTCCTTGTTGCAACCAAAATGTGGAAAAATGTTGAGTTAATACAATGTTACATATATCATATACAAACTTTACAAGAAACAAGAAAGAAACAATCTAGTGATTCTTAAGCATTTACTTTAAATGTGTGGTAATGTCTCTGCCAGGTTATTGTTTATTTGTAACTATTAATGATATACAAAGACAGCCAGAAAAATGCCTCATAAAAGAACTGATTAAACATTGAAAGCAAAGATAGAGCTTCTTGACAAGATTGATGTTTATAGGAGAGAAGGTATCACACAGAAACAATTGGCAGAAATTTTAGGCAAACCAAAATCGGCCATTGTGTACTTAATGAAACAAGAGCAGGAGCTTCACAGTGAGTGGAAAGTCATTTGTGCAAAAGGTACTACAGTGACTCGAAAAAGATAGAGGATGGGTAAGAGCCAGCTAGTTGAAGAGGCTCTCATGAGCTGGTTTATGTTAATGGTGAAGAAGACTGTAAGGATTTCTCAGGCAGTGCTGAAAACTAAAGCTGGTGAATTTGCCATGATGTTTCAGTGTGACCATTTTAAGGCTACAGATGGATGGCTGTCACAATGGAAAGTACGCAATAACATCCAGTGTGAAAAGGCTTATTGCAGAGAAGCTATTGCAGTTTGTGAAAATTCAGAAACCTGGAAATCAACAGTTATACCAGGAATTTTACAACAGTATTCTGATGATGACATTTACAATGCAGATGAAACAGGGCTGTTCTACAGAGCTACTCCAGATGGATCCTTGGTTTACAAAAGAGAAAATCTCTTGGGGTCAAAAATGGCAAATGATCGAGTGACTGTATTATGCTGCACTAACATGTCGGGTACTGATAAGAGAAATTTGCTTATCATTGGCAAGTCTGTAAAGCTATGCTGTTTTGAAGGAATATCTGTCTGTCAAGTCATTGCCAGTTATGTACTTTGCTAACAAAAATGCCTGGATGACTTCAGTGATATTTGCTGAGTAAGTGAACACTTGGAATGATGACTTGATACAGCAGGGACGAAAAGTTATTTTGATTATAGACAACTGCATGGCTCATCCTCATTTAGAAATCTCCAATATTCAATTGCTGTTTTTGCCTCTAAGCACAACCACATTATTGTATCCAATGGAAATGGGCATAATAAAGAGCCTCAAAATGGTCTATCGTGTAAAATTAATCATGTTGCTGGAATGATTGACAAGTCACCGCAGATGTCAGACCTAACTGCTACGACTATAAGCTCTAAGGTTTCTTTATTAACAGCAATACAGTTGTTAACTGATGCTTGGTGTGAAATTAGGAAAGCTACAATTCAGAGTAGCTTTGCTGTCTGTGGCCTTAAACGTTCAAGTTTGGTTAAGTGTCCTTCTACCTTGACATAGCAAAGTATGAGAACAAAGTTACCTATATACAAGAGTTCCTACTTATTGACCATGACCTTGAATGTTGCGATGAAAATGAGAATCTTGTAGAACAGATTGTTGAAAAATTAGTAAACGAGAAGAGTGGCAATGAAGCAGAAAGTGATGAAGGAACATGTTTTTGGGAACAGCAGTCAGATGCCATTGCTAATGATGACACAAAAGTGTGCATTGATGACCTCCAAAAGTGTCTTATGCCAAATGACCATGAAGATAGTGCACAAGTAAGTTGCAACATATTCGAGAACTATATCCACCCAAAGCAGAAATGCTTATCCACGGTATATGTGGGTATGATTTGCCTGCTCATGAAAGAGTGGTTGTGATGTATTATATTGTACTTTAAAATTTATTTTTCCAACTGCTAGCTCAACTTTTTTTCAAGGTATGGTTGTAGCAAGTTTATTTTTCTGTTTCTCAGTGAACCCTTCTCTATTGAAATAATTTATATTAAATAGAATGTCTATGTATGTAAAGTGGGTATAAAATAGGTATTTTGGTATTTTTTTTCCCATTTCTGTCATACTATTTGATGTCTTTGCAAATATGGGGAGATGAGATTCACATATTGAAGGTGAAGCATGTAAAATTGTAAGCATTTCATGAAATGTTTTCATGATTTACTGCCAAGTTCTGTTTCTTGGACAATCTTCTGTAGAATGTGAGTTTTTGCCTTGAATAATAAAAGCCATGGCCAAATGTTAGACTAATAAGAGTAATCCATTATGTTCAATAATAAAAGCCATGGCCAAATGCTGGGCTAATAAGAGTAATCCATTATGTTCAATAATAAAAGCCATGGCCAAATGTTGGGCTAATAAGAGTAATCCATTATGTTCAGTTCAATAATGTGCTTTGTGTGATTTTCTGTATTTGACTGCACATAAAATAGTGGTGTGTTTTACAGAAAATATGTCAAGAGTATGCAGTTTCTCACACATTTAAACTTACTCCTTTGCCATGCATATACAGGTTGTGATTGACTTAAAATTTAGGTAACTTACAACTGATCAACTTGACTGTTGCCTAAAGCTTCAATATGACTCGAAAATAATAATTATTTCAGTGTACAGTGTAATAGTGTAGTCATATATATATATATATATATATATATATATATATATATATATATACGCTTATTTCAGCATAGGTAGACTTATGATTGGTCAGCCTGAGCCCAATGTGGCTGCGAGGTGACCAATCATAACCTGTAATATATTAACAAAAAATTTCAAATGCTTTAGTAGCCAATATAATCTTTTTAATTACCATCATCCTCAATGTTTCTGTAGAATGCAGTAGCTGGTCAGTGCCAGCTACTAAACAAGAGAAAAGGAATTTTTCCATACATATTATGCAGGGTGTGGTTTAAGCCTAATATATTCTTTGTTCCTTGACAGATTTCTAAAGAAGAAAGCCCATATATCTCCAGACAAAAATTACCATCAGCAGTTAATTATAGACCTTTTTGTCTCCAATGAGCATTCAACCTCCCATCCTTGCATTCATTTTGCACAAAAATGTGAGCCCCTTAACATGTTTCCTGCAGCATGAGCCACCATTTTACCCTTTGTGAAATGGCATAATTGAATGAAACATGTTAACTTGGGCTCCATTGCTTCAATCACACCTGATATTAAGGAATATGTATAGAAATTTTTTTTGAAAATTCTTTCCCTTGCTGGTTGTAGTAGGCCATAACATGTTTGCCATGGATGAATGCATTTACGTAATCTGTTCCATAAAGGGTGCTGAATTTTAATTCTGTAACACTTTTATGCTCCAAAGTTAGGCTTGTTCCTGTTATTTTTGCTCTTCTTTTTTACTCAGCTTAATGGTCTTTTTTTCTAATATAATTCTTATATGAGAGTTTTCTGACCACAAATAAACAGTGTTGATGCACAGGCAAACACTGGTTGATTGGTACACCGGTCACCCAATACATAGGCAACGTGTTAAGATGGCAGCATCATTAGTCATGTTCAACCCCAGGGAATGTGCCTCCCACAAAAGAAAATGATCACACATTATATTTTTATAAAGGGGGCACCCCACTGTGGCCTGGGTTGGGGTATCCAAACTGTTTCAAAGATCTCTAAGGTGCATGTGCGGTGCTGGCTTAGTTACTTATGCATGCTTTGTATTTTCATATTTTATTTTGATGACATCAGAAGAATGGTTTGTGTGATGTGTGAGAGAATTATCACATTTAGTGCTAAAAAAATATATATCTGTTCTTTGTCTCTTATCTTTCAGAGGCCTATTTCAGGAATAAAACTAAAATTTTCTTTGCCTATGTCCAGGTTTTTGCAAAATTTTGTGGTGATTGTCAACTCGTACTACAATACATTATTATAAGAGTGCTTTCAGAGCAGTATTGTGGAGGTGTTGTGTTGGTACTTTTTACTCTGGCCATATAATTTCAGGATGACTTCATGTAAGAGTAATGCCACTTTTAAGTCATACAGAACATTAAGCATAGCTAAAAAAATAGAAATATTGAATAAATTAGAATCAGGTGTATCAGTTACAGCAACTGCTGCATCACTTCAGGTACCAAAATCAACTATTAGTAATATTAAGAAAAATTCTGAAAAAATTAAAGAAAGTGCCCAATATTTATCTCTGTCAGTTGCGGCAAGAACAGCACGTCCACGTAAGCCTGTGGTTCATATAACAGAAAGCATTTTATTTTCGTGGATAACTAATCAAACAGAAAAAGGTGTTTGTCTCAGTGAGGCTCTGATCAGATCAAAAGCACAATCTGTGTTTGAAACGGTGAAGAGGGAAAGGAAATTAACAGGCACATTCTCTGCAAGTCATGGCTGGTTCGAGAAATTCAAAAATAGATGCCAACTGAAAAACACTCACCTGTGGACAGAGTCGAGTAGTACAAATCTGGAGGCTGGATCCAAGATTGTGCCTGGTGTCAAACCTCTGGTGAATGCAAGAGGTTACACTCCACAGAAGATGTTCAGTGTGGATGAACAGGGAGTTTTCTGGAGGAGACTCTCAAATGGTGCATATATGACAGAAGAACATCAAAATTCCAGTGGGTTTAGGGTAAGTAATGGGTGAAAGGTGGTGCAAGGTTTTAGTTTGAAGCTGTTGTATTTAAATACTTGCAAATTTTCTGATTTTCAAATAAAGTGGGATAAACCATACAATATTTATTAGTGGAATTTTATCAGTCTTTCTTGTTAAAAGATGTGGGAGGGAAAAAATAACATGCAGAAAAATTTGCTTCTTTCAGTTCAGTTTATTTCATAACAGAGTATCAAGGTATGAGATGTATCAGGATGTAAGGAAAGTTCTGTCTAGTTTTTGAATTGAAATAAAATTGAAAATTCAACCAAACCTGGGTTTATTCAATCATCAGTATAATCACTATTGTTATCAATAATATCTTCTCATCTTTCTATTAGCTTATTGGGGCCTCCTTCACAGTACTTATCTGGTTTTGAATAAAAAAAAAATTTCCTCATTTCTAACACTTTTCTTAAAGTTCCCTTTTGTCTTGATAGATGATTCATCCAAGCTGCCAGGAAGATGGTAATCTGCTGCTGCAAAATTGGAAGATGATTGAGGGTGAAGCATAACTTCCGAGCCAAATTTCTTCTATGAGTTTTTTAGTTGCTCTTGCAGAGTGGGCTCTAGCATTGTCACAGTACAGGATCATTCCTTTTCTGTTCATCCACATAGGCCCTTTTCCTCATAAAATTGTTAGCTGCTGACAATAAACTCCTGATGTTATTGTCATTTAACAGCTCATAATGAACAATTCCCATCATGTCCTGCCACACATATACAAAAGAGTTTTTGAAGATGCAAGCCACTTTGATGCTGTGGAATAGGCTTTGAAATACAGCTGAACCTCTATCTTTTGCACTTAATATTATTCTAGAGCATCCAAATCTCAATGCCAGTAACAGTTTTGTTTACAAAAGTGTTCAAAATTGAAAATAACAGAGTAAGACACAGCAGTTCACACGTTGTTGGTGATTGTTTTCTGAGATAGTGGGACCCATTTTCCAGCCTTGGAGACTTTACCAAGTCTTATCATTTCACAAAATGTGGTCATATGGCTCAGATTAAACTACTTGCTCAATTCTGTAGTGATACTGGTTGGGTTTACATCAATGACAGCCTGCTGTTCCTCAGAATTGTGCTTCTTGGAGTATCCTGTTCTTGGTTCATCCTTTGGACTGAAGTCATCTTTTTTGAAATGTAAAAACCATTTCTTCAGGTCTTTTCATTCTCCACATCATCTCCATAAGTGTCTTTCAGCAATCTTTCTGCTGAAGTTGCTGTATTACCCTTCTGAAAGATACCTAATGTATTCTTTACTTGGAGCTTACATTTGGGTCTGTGATGCTTAGTATAATAATTATTATAAAATCTCAAAGAAGGTAAATTATTGTAGTAATTTAGATGGCTACACTTGTGTCATTTATAAGTAAATTAGTGCAATGATATTCTGAAGTTATAATTCGAAAAATGGGCAGAAATTTTGTTACAACCTGATACAAATTGCACTTGAGTGTGAGTTTTTCAGTTAGCTAACAAAAATGAGAGATATTGTTGGGCTAGTCAATTATGAGTCACTGTTGTTACTACTGTTGTTAGATAGATAAACTTATATTTTCGTTTCATATTGCTACTGCTATATCTTACAAATTCTTTATATGGTATTGCTTTAGAGTTGTTAATTTGTAAATTACTCAGACTACTTAGTTGGCCACTCATCAATTTTCTAGAGTTCAATGGTTTCTTTGATTTATACTGAGCTAAAACTTATCCAGAAATTTCAAATTAAACTCCCTGAAGAAAAAAATTGAACTCCTGTTGCTTATATGATATAGAATATCAATAGGCATAAATAATGATCACAATTCTGTGCAGCTCTCAGTCTATGTGTACTAATTTAAACCTTATCAATTTTAAACCACTCTTACATCAACTGATCTCATAGAGCAGCCACAGTACATGGATGATGTTCTTGACATCTAACTTGTTGCTCAAAGTAGTCCCACAAATTTTCTATTGGGTTTTTGTCTGGGAAGATTGCTGGCCAATCTAAATGCCTGGCTAATCCTTAATAATTGTCAGGTTAACTAATGACAGTTCTACCTCAATGCACCCTCCAATGGTCATCCTGGAAGAAAGATCCCAGATTGGCAACATACGTTTCTTCCTTCAGATTTTATATAAATGGCAAAACTTAGTTGTCTGCCAGCTGAATGTAGTTATGCTGGTTCAGTTTGATAAATACTTCAACTAAAGGGCCCATTTTTGTGTACTTGGAACAGCCCCAGAATATGACAGACCCTCCTCATTCATGTATCACCCCCTGCATGCAGGTACTGGCTTGCACAGAATTGTGATTCATCTGATCACACGACACTTCTCCACTCTATGATCCAGTGTGCATGTACCTCAGCTCAGCATAAATGAGTTGTGTTGTGGATAGGAGTTAACATTGGCCATTTACACAGCATTCAGCTTCTCATATTCATTGCATGGAGTTCCGTATGAAGAGTCTGTTCAGAAACAGTAGAAGTTCCCACATTTGTGTTTTGCAGCAGTTCCATTCTTGATGCAAAACAATTTTAGCCAACAATGTGTGACACACTCCGCTATTACCTATCAGCCAGCCTTTTATTTTGACTGCTATTTTGTCTTGAATTGCCATAGGTACTGGATTGTTAACATTACTGGTTGACCCACATAACAGTGTGGCATGAAACACCAGTAAATTCTGCTACTTCCTCCACTGGGTGCCCCTTGGCTTGACCAAGTGCAATAGCCCCTTTTTGCTATTCTGAGTTTTTTTTGCTTTTGTCCCCTTGTCCTGGAGCTTTTGTGAAATAAATGTGCATCTTACCTGCTCTGAATGGAAACTGATGGATGACTGTGGTAAATAGAGCTAAAAAAATAATTTCTGACTAATTTCTTGTCTGGGGAGCTTACTTTAAATGTGTTGGGTATGCAAGTGATCAATATATCTTACAAAAGGAATAAATGAGAAATACAAATTAGTTACTCCTTTTTCTGCCTAGGGCAAGGTAACTCATTTTTGCCTAATTTATAGATACTTATCTCTTTACTTTTGTCAAATATTCAGTTGAAAGAAGCTTGAAATGAGTTCACTTTCTTCCTTTACCTTCCACTCTACAAAATGATCATTCCCAGGTGTACTCGTTTCTCTACAGGCAGTAAAATTTTTTGAGAATTACTAGCTTTCATTTCAAAACCTGCCAGGCTAGGGGCTGAAATAAATTGATTATTATTTATTAATGGTATTAAATGTATGGTCTGCATGGTATTTATGTGCCAATTTTTAAATTTAAGGTTCATTTGAGTTTTAGATATGATCGGTGGAATTTTGTTTGACAATTATAATATCTTACCGAATCTTACTCTATGTGAAAAAATTTACTATTGGAATTACTATAATGCACCTTGCTGCATCTTTTGCTTTGGAAAATACTCAAAAATAGCAAGTAGGTATATAATTATATTTGTAACATTCAAAATGTCAAAAAATTAAAATTTAAAATACCTTTCGGAAATTTTCTTGCCAACTGTGACTAAATTTAAAAATGCATCTGTCTTTGGTCTTCAATCATCTATATATAACAGAAAATTTGTTTCCTGTGTATATCAATAGATAACAATATCAATACTAATTTCTTTTATTTATTTTGGCTTAAAATAAAGTGATTATTAATGTAAAAGAACCTTGCAGAGAACATAAGTAGGAATTAAAATCAAATGAAAATAATTATAAAGTGTGTTACAACCTGAAACTTATTAAAAAAGGTGTCTCAGGCCTTGAGGGTGATGAGGGATTTTATTACGTAAAAGATGATCACCAAGGGCAATTCTTTTTAACTTGCTGCTGTAACTGTTTCAACTTACTAACTACCTATAAATTTTTCAAACATAGTGGAATGTTGACTTGTGAACACCTGTTCACTCACCAAAATCTTCACTTTGAGAACAATTGGTGTGAAAGTTTGTTTCCACTTATGAATTGAGTCAGTTTTTTATCATAAGTTGAAACTAATTGGTAAGGGGAAACAAATTTTTGGACCAATTTTTATCTCTATGATGAATTTTTTTGTAAGTGGAGAAGTGTTCCCAAGTCAAGTGCTAAGCATCTCTTAGCAGCATTAGCTCAACTGGCACTTTCTTTAGAATCCTTTTTTGCTAGACTCCTATCTAGATATTTGCCTTCTGTTAATGCTTCACAATGTCACATGAATGAGGTACAGCATTGTTGTTGGGAAAATTTATATCAAGAATACATAGCCTCTGTCATTTTTAGGTGCTGCTCTCAGTGTGCATTGAAATATCTCCCTTATTAATATGAAAGAATCTCACCTGTGGATATGCTTTGGGTGTAGAAACATTACTTAAGTCATATGTGCAAGGTCGGTTATAAATAAGTTTACTAACCAAAACCTTTCCCATTAATTAAGCAAGTCAAGAATTAGAAAATTCTGCTTATTTCTCAATTCATTTATGTAAGGTGCTCATGAAGCAAGGTTTATAATTAATGGGATTAATTAAGGTTTTTTACCATTAGTGTCTTATTAGGAGTGACCTCAGCAAGCAATGAGTGCTTGAGTAATACTCCAGCCTAGAACTTTCTTTGTAGGTTAGTCTTGTAGAAATTGAAGAAACTATTTCAAACTAATTAATTACTGAAAAACTGAACCATATCAATTTTGTAAGTATTTTGTGGATCACCTCTATTTGTTGAAAAAAGTTCACTACCAGAAAAGAGTGTGTAAAATAAATTCAAACTGGTTGCTGGTTTTGTGATTTTATACTGGCTGTACGAGAATGTTTGAAGGTGTTAGATATTCAGATTAAATTGTCATGATTTACTAAATAGTCCATCCATATATTTTAAAATGAAATAAGCACATCAAGTCTTGTTAACTTTAAAATGTATTAATTTGCAATTCCATCTTAAGTCTCAGGAATGGTCTCAATGCAAACCTGACCTGAGCTCATTAACATGACTGCACTTTGTGGTCTTCATGTATTTCTGTCATCAGCTCAATGATGGCAGTTTGTAATACAGCTATCATAGGTATCGTGATGATTGGTTTAACGTGCAACAAATCCTAAAGCAACTTTATGGGCACAAATCTCGGGGTTCATTCAGCCATGTGTCCAGCCCAGTACTTGAATAAATTGCTCAGGTGTTTCAATTTTATTCAAAGCATTTGCAAGGAATTTTATTTGACTCAAAACATTTACATAGGATTTTAATTTGATTTCAGAATATTTGCAGGGAGATTTAATGTAATGCAAGAACCCTAGCAAGGGGTTTTAATTGTTGCAAGGAATTTCAATATGATATAGAACCTTTGCAAAGACTTTTAATTTGATGTAGAACCTTTGCAAGGAGTTTCAGCAGTTTTAATTCTTTGTGGAACATTTGCAGGCAGTGTTAATTTTAGTCTGAACATTTGTGTGGAACTTTAATTTTATTTGAAGGCCTGTTAGCATAGTTCAAGCTATAGGTATTTGACTTTAATGCTATGAAGAGCCATCTGCTGTGCTTATTCAATATGAAGCAATTTCAAGTAAATATCCTCATGCTTAACTGCTCTGACAGGCATTCTGACACTTGAAGCTCATTAGCAATGTTTTCATTGGTTTCCATAGTTATTCTCTCTGGCTTACACTCTGTGGGTAAGCCAGAGGTGTAAAGTAGAAGCCACTGGCCTGGTATGTTTCATTTGACTGAAGGTAGAGTTGGCTGGCAGTTTTACTAGGTTGGAACAGAGGCAATGTTGGACAGAAGATAGTCGCTATAATTTTGTCTTAAATAAAAGAGGCAGAGCCAGAGCTGAAGCCTCACTTGAACTAAATCATGGCTCAAGAGCCAAAGCCAAAGTCCAACAAAATCTCAGCTTTGGATTTGGAATTTGAAATTTTTCTCTGGCTCTGTATTTGTGAGATAAACTGTTGTATACCTGCCAGGGTTGCAGAAGAAGAGTTTGAATTGGAATTGTAAAAAGTCGTAGGCTTTTGATAGATTTGGAGTCCTAATCCTTAGGATGTTAGAAGTTGCAGTCAAAACTTAAATTCTTTATCAGACTTTGATCCTGACATTCAAATTGATTAAAATACTATACTTGAAAGAACATTTGGGATTGAAATTCTGGGAGTTTTTTTTTTTAATTTTTTCTCAAGTTTAGATAGTTATATTAAAAGAATTTTAATTTTGAATTAAAAAGTACTATGCCATGAAAGTTGATATTTAAAAATCATATTCATGGGGTATTTGCTTGTTGATGTAATCTGCTTGAACCTATTAAATTTCATTTTGAGTTACAAAAAAAGTGCTCATGAAGAAATTTTAACTTTCCTTAGTTAGTGAAGTTAAAATTATGAATATCTTTGCATGGTAGGTATTATGTACAGTGGATAGTATAAGATCTGACTTATTTTTTCAGAATTCTACTTTATTACTATTGCTAGGCTTTCTACAATGATGTAATTCTTGATACAAATAGCCTCAACTTCAACACAATGTCGTTTGTTGGGTAATCTTATTTGCTGCTCCTCTTGAAAAGTTCTTGTAACTTTCTGTTCATGTTGACTTTCATCCTGAGCAAGTCTGTTAGGTGTTAATTTTGTTGCCATGTGCATTAGACTGGAAAATTTGGCCAATCATAATTGCCTCACTAAAAATTCATGTAATGCAGCCAAATATGACTCATAAGCTTTGATCCAAGAAAATCTATGTTCATTCTTTGCACAGTGTTCAGTACTGAATTTGTTACATTTGTACAAATTTGATGTTTATTGGGTGTGAAAATAGCTTCTAATACCCCAATTGCAATTATTGGTAGGTGTTTATGTGCAATGAGATTCAGTTTATCCTTTCTTTTTCAAATTCATAAGGTTTTGCTGTGTAAGCACCATGAAGCAAGCATAATGCATTACATTGGTGATGCATTACAATTGTAAGCTACTCATCTGAACTTACATTTTTTATTTTATGAAGATTAGCCATCACAATACCAATAGAAAATGAAAATGATAAAATATCAGCATAAGAAAACAGTCAGCTTAACCTGCAAGATATTTTGTAAATATGGCTATACATCATTATGCAACCAAGATACCCTCTTGAACCAGTGTAGCAACATCATAAATATGGTAAATAGGAACAGTGGCATTCCCATGATTTGAACACTCTCCATAACTAGAACACTTCACAATCCTAACACTGTTGGCAAAAACTTTTGTCCTCCAATCCAAATGCGATCTTGCTGCCGATGCCATTTGGGGATGCCAGCCTACAACTCAACCTGGCACTCAACAGTCTCAATTGCTTTACCCAAGATTTGAACAACCCAAAAGAACAAATTAAGTTCAAATCTCAAGGTGCCACTGTACTTGAGAAAATTTTAATGATAAGGTAAATTTAAATTAAATTACTTCAAGACCAAAAACTGTTCCACTGGAGCAATCTTTGAGTTTAAAAATCTAATTTTATTGTCTCAATGGATATGTTTTTTGGTGAAATTTAGATGGTAATCATTGTCATAAGCCATCAACATTTTATTATGTTAAAAGTCAGTCAAAACCAGTTAGAGAAATATCACCCAAGAAAGACCTTTTAGAATGCATATCTGGGCTTGATTTTGCTGAAGATGCTTGCAGTTGAATGTACTAAAAATCTTTCCAGTCCAGTTTCAGCTCTTACCAATTGACTTGTCCCTCTATTCCATCTGAACAAGTGAATGAGGTTTCTCTCCATTTGGAGGAATCACCCATTAGCTACAAAAAATTAAACTCCTGCAAGGGACAATTGTTAGGAAACTAATTAATGATATTCTTTATGAAGTAGGGCTTTGTTATTAGCCCCAACCGTTTAAAAGAAAACACTCAAGAAGAGCCTATGACCACCCGTAGTTCAACATCTGACATGATGGGCTGTTGAATGATCAAAGGTTTCAAGCCTGGGTAGAAAATTTCTGCGAATTTCAGGACAAAACTAGCTCAAAACACATTTTAACACCAAGATGAGCGTGAATTTGCATCTACAGTAATGTAGATGTTGTTAATGCTTACTGCACAGCAAATACTATATTTCAGTGTTATGAATCCCCTTTAAAGCTTCAACAATTTGGCAAAAGCTACTTAATTGGTTATATGGGGCAAAATATTCAGAAAATTCAGGACTGCATTTCCAAGGCAGTTGCAGCAACTGCTGGGATTAGTGACATATAAGAAGACAGTTTCATTTTTAACCTGAAATCTCTATTGTTTAGTTTTTGTGAATGCCTTAATGTTGTATGAAATATTCTCTGCTATTATGCAGATGAATAATTATGCCTTCATGAGATTGCTGTAACTAAAATTGAATTTTACTTTTCAGGTGCCCAGTGATAGTGTACAGGATTGTAGACTCCCATCAGCTTCGCCTGCACCTCCACCTTCTAGCTCATCTCCGGTGCTGCCTCAGCCCACGCGTGTACGAGAATTACCCCTGGCAGAGCCTTCTTCTGCAGCCCCTTCTTCAGCAGCCCCTTCTTCAGCAGCCCCTTCTTCAGCAACCCCTTCTTCAGCAGCCCCTTCTTCTGTAGCACCTTTTTCTGCAACGCCTACTTGTGCAGTACCTATTTCTGCAACGCCTACTACTGTAGGACCGGCTTTTGCAGCTCTTTCTTCTGCAGTTGTTACTTCTGTAGCCAATCGATCTGATAGTTTTCTAAATTCGTCTCTGTCTTGGAGAGAATGTGTGAATAATTTAGCTGCTTCAAAACCTACCCCTAAAAGTAAAGAACCAAATGTGAAGGATCTCTTCAACATGGCCATGTCCAAATTAGCCTCCATTCCATCTAAACAAGTGAACGAGTTTTCCCCGTTTGGAGAAGTGGTCGCCAATGAGCTACGAAAAATGGAACCCTTGCAAGGGATAATTGCTAGGAAACTAATCAGTGAAATTCTGTATATGGGCATAATGGGGATACTCAAACCCACAATGAATATACAAGCATAATTGTTTTGTATTTAACTTTAAATCTACTGTATTGTGAAAGTGTGTACTTATTTTAGTTAGTCTAGTATTCAAGTACTTTTCCTGTGGTGGTGAGCAAATTTTTTTATCCATTTCAATAGCAGTTCTACGTCTTGAGACATTTGTTACCTAAATAATGGAAAAAAATTCAGCTGGTTTTTGTAGAATTTTCTGGAACTTATGCATTACCTGATCATTACTATGAGGTTGAAGTAAATATATTCACGTTCAGCTAAAAACTTAATTATGTACATGGCTTACATGTATCACAGTGAGGAAGGTGATTACATACTCTAGGTTACTCACAACAATTTCTGATATATTTTGTTAATAACTTTTTACTGTTTACGATTTTAATAACATGATTCAAGTCAATTTTTAGATTTTTGCAAGGGCTGTGAAATGGCATATACATAGAAAAATTCTAGATACTAATTGTAGTTCGTAATAAATTGAAAAATTGCGTCCCGAATCCCCTCCAGCATTTGGGGCAACTCGGTACAATTGTAAAACATTTCTAAGTCATGCCTCAAAATTGTTTTTTTGTATAGAAAATTTTTCCTGGCTCAGCGGGAGATCTTCGCTATTCTATTTCCTGGCTCAGCGGGGGATCATAGATGTTTATGAAATTGATCAATAAATTGATGAACGAGTTTTTCGATCTCTTTAATTTACTTTAAATTGCCGATAGTCGAGAACATCGTGCGGTGATCACATTTAATTTTTTGATTGGTAGACGTGCGTCGGATGCAGTTAATAAGTTGTCTACAGCTCATAGAGAAAGTGTGTGGCAGTGTGGGTCGTAATTGCGATTTAAATGGGCTCAAACAGAGCGATATTTGATCAAAGATACTCAATGCCGGCCGGTTTTCTTCGCTCAGAAAGGTAAGAACATGAAAATAATTCACGCACTCATTAGAAGGATTACTGTGATGAATTTGGTGAACCATCTCGTCTGTCGGGGGCCCAGTGAAGAAGTGTAGCGTGTGAGACGACTGGCAGCGAAGTTCAGACTGCGTTTGTTCGTGTCTGATCACAAAGCAGGGTTTGTGGTGTGCAAATAGCTGTGAATACTAACCACCTGGAGCAACATTAAATATCTTAGTTTATTCCATAGACAAATAAGCTCACAATAGATACAATTTTTTATCAAATGTGTTTCATCAAGTATTCCGAATTACCCTGATAATTTGCTTCGAATTACCCCGGCTTACGGAAATAGCCGCCACTTTTTCACTAAAGGTAAATAATTTCTAATGATGGGATTCTACAGGCAATTCCTATCTACATTCAATGTCAAAAAATTTGTGGTCTCTGACTATAAAATGTTTCTCCCGAACCTCATCAAGACCAATACTAAACAAGTAAAAAAAGTTTTTTCGGAATTTTTTCGACTGTTTTAGTTAATTATTTTGAATGTTTACAGAGTCCAATGTATGGCAAAAATGTTCAACTTTATTGGCCGAATTTTAGGTTTGAGAAATTCTACACAGTTTAGGTTATACGAGTACAGTAGTCAGTAGGCCTGCTGCGCTTGTCGCCCGTTCGGAACATCCCGATTGTCCTGAGCGGCAGCGCGTGGCGGTAGCCATGCATCAGAAATTTCTTGAAATTTCTGGGACCGAAAACCTCTTGAAATTTCTGGGACCTAAAACCTCTTGATATTTCTGGGACCGAAAACCTAAAAAATCAAATACTGTCCGGATTGTGAGATAAAATTCAGATTCTGATACATGGCCATTGAGATTCGGTGAAAAATGTGTAGGGTAAGCATCGTAATTTAGAATAAGATTAGTTTTGTTTTGTGTTCAATGAATGTTTACCTTTGTTTCATGTGTGTTGAACCCTTTACTACCCAAATTATTAAGGTCATAAGGCTTTATGTAGCTTTGTACGAATAACTAGCCGCACGCTTAGGTATTGGTGCAATAAAACTGCCTTCAGCTTTTCTTGAAAAACAAACAGTTTCCTAATGAAACTTGACCAAATGGCCCATGTGGGCTGTAAGGAAAAGGTTCAATGTATCTAGTATATTCTTACTAGAGTTGTTTTATCGACATGCCCGTATTTACAAAACTTCTCAAATCTGGATGGGTTCTATCTTCATTAGGATTTTTGAAATTATTGCGTTTGAGCCTGAGTTCTGAAGTTAACCTTTGATTTAACCTTTGTCTGAACCAGTTAATCGTCACTGGAATTATGGCTCACTACCACTGGTCTCAAGTTGATAAATATACGAGTTCTATCCCATCAGGAGGTTGTACTGAAAATCATGATTTTTGCATATCTTGGGAAAGTTATGCACCTTGAAAGATTTGCAGATTTTTGAGTTCTTTCATACGTTAACAGCAAGAATGGACTACACACACAGTGGTGCTCATACAGACACTGGAGAAATGATGCAATATTTGCTCATCGAGTGAAACATTTATGATGTAAGAAAGTGTGTACCATTTTTATTATAGATGGTTTTAATATCGCAAGCGATACTGATGCAGTAAACGATGATTACCAATTGGCAACGTTAGGATAGAAGGCAGTCTACGTGTTTAAAAGGGGATTAGGATATGGTGTTTCTTGACAAACGTGTGCTGGGGACGAAATGTTTCTGACGGACGTGTGCGGGTTACGAAATGTTTCCTGACAGATGTGTGCGGGTGACGAAATGTTTCCTGACAAACGTGTGCTGGTGACGAAGTATTTCCTGACAAACGTATGCTGGTGATGAAATGTTTCCTGACAAACGTGTGCTGGTGACGAAGTATTTCCTGACAAAAGTGCACTGGTGACGAAATGTTTCCTGATAAACGTGTGCTGGTGACGAACAGCCACGTTTGCTGTATCAATCTGTTGTGGGTTCAAGCCTTTGCGTTAGATAAGCCTTATGCTTAGTCTTCGTATTTCGCTGACGTGTCAACGTGTCCTTCTGGTAACTGTAACTTCTACTGTTTCTTGTACTCTGTTCTTTTTATTTCGTTGGTGAGGTAATGTAACTCTGATATGTAGGTATGGGCACTGTGTTTCACCCATCTGTATACTAATATTAATAATAATTATCACCTAACCCTGTTCCAACAAAATTATTGTTACGAGAAAACAGCCTCTAGCTTTGCATGGGAAGCCAGACGTAACCTTGTGAAGCGGCTCAATATTGTATCACTGGTGTTTTGAGGCCTAAAAAGACTTTTGCTTGCTTGCTTGTTGAAACCGTGCACACGTTTGTCTGTCGGATCTGAGATATTCGAAATTTATACTCTTCGTTTAGTCCTGTAATGTGGATACCGACTTAAATGCATTGGATATATTTCGCATGTGAGCGTAGTAGCGTGTGACGTGTCAAATTCATCATTCTAATGAATTCATTAGAATGACGGGGAAGTTGGACCTTGTTTGTATAAGGTCTCTAGAATCAAGCGGGCCTCATATGGAGGTAACGCGGCGCAGTGGTGACGCGTTCTACTCTGAACTGGAGAGTGAGAGTTCGGTTCCTGGCAAAGCAAGTAGGTTATGTGGGTCCACACGGAGTACTTCCTTTGGCTACGGATTACTCACATCACTCGCGTTTCATTAATTATTAGGCATTGAAGACCCAACGATGTACATGATGTCTAATGTGTTTAGATTAAAAATGTTTCTTTATACCGTTTTCAAGCGGAAGGAGCCGTAATGCCCCTGAAGTAGGGGTTGTTGTACTGTTTTTCGACTTCGCTCATGCCTCTTCGATCCTCGA
This sequence comes from Orchestia grillus, assembly GCA_014899125.1. NCBI lineage: Eukaryota > Metazoa > Arthropoda > Malacostraca > Amphipoda > Talitridae > Orchestia > Orchestia grillus. The sequence continues at coordinate 3,108 of VOMN01083069.1, read as the reverse complement.
TGTATGAACCTCTTATTTTTAGCACCATTTAATTTCTATTCAAAACATTCAGCTCCAAGTGAACTCTTGCCGCAATAACACATATTTTGAATACATAAAGCTAACATTTTTGAACAAAAATGAAATTGTGCTATACGTAAGTATGTAATGCATCGAGGATCGCGGGTACTTCTAGTTCTTGTGTAGATATTTGTACAGTACACGAGCTGCCCTCAGTTTGTGCTCGTGCGTACTCTAGGGAATATGTTTATGTGAGCGCGCTTCGGAGATACAATGGCGAAATGGATGTGTATTTTAGTGCTCATAGAATTATTGTTAATACATCCGTATTTAACACGTTGACTCCGATTCTCCACACAGGTAAAATTACATGCCGACAAATATCTCTACTGTGAATTTAAATATGAAGGATTTGGGTTTCACAAATTTGGTTGCTCTATTAATTTTCTTTCTAATCAGAACTAGCTCATTCGATTGATGAACACAAATTTGAAGAAAACTCGAAAATTTTTATTTATACATGATAGCGCTTTGGTTACATTAGGTTAGGTTAGATGATCGCGTGTACCGTATATGACTCACTCCGGAGGCAAAGTGTTAATGTGGTGTTAGGTGAACGTGTTGTACGTCTAAATGGAAAGCACGTTGCTGCTCTCAGTGATGATTTGAGGCAGTAGCGGTCGCAAGCGTCGCATGAAGTCAGCTACTCTCAGTAAATTGTACAGCGCTCGATGTGGGATTGCGTTGTGTGGCTTTGCCTTTCCTCTTCTTCCCTCAGTCCCGCGTGAGTGTACGGTGACCGTATAAGGTTAATATCGACAAAATTTAATAGGTGCCGGTGCACCGTCGTAACGTGCTTGTTTCCTATTCAGGAGGTCCCGGGTTCGATCCCGAGTGGAGGGATTACCTTCGGTAAGGAAAATAAAGCCTGACATTCCGGAAAGGTGGCACACATGTGTGGCCAGGACCGGGATGTTCCGAGTTACTCTCAAGAATTCGAAGGAAAATGTTTTTTATGGTCCTGAAATTAAAATTTTTTGTATTTCATTTCCGTGGGTGCAAGTGAAAATTTTTTTCGCATATGTTTTACGAATTATCTGGAATTGAGCGACGCCAATAAATTATGTACACTGCTCAATGGTGAGAGTGATGACAGAAATAGTTCTCCAGAGCCTGTATGTGGGGACTTGGTGGCCTTTATGTGGGGATTTGGCGGCTTTTATGTGGGGATTTGGCGGCTTTTATGTGGGGACTTGGCGGCTTTTATGTGGGGACTTGGTGGCCTGTATGTGGGGACTTGGCGGCCTCTATGTGGGGACTTGGTGGCCTGTATGTGGGGACTTGGCGGCCTTTATGTGGGGACTTGGCGCTCCATAGCAGTGTAGCGTAGAGCCCGCTAGATTGTTTGCTGCGGGCTGTTGTGGTCTGACCCTGAGAGGCAGAACTTTGTCCTGAACCCAACGAAATATTGCGTGAAAAATCGTTGGTTTATGAGCTTGTAACTTGTGAAGCGCTGGCACCCCAGTGTGGCCGGGGCGTGAAGGCCCAAACATCTCCAAGGTATTCAAAGAGTTATGCATATTCACCCTAGTTTGGAGCGAAACAATGAAAATTTAGGGCTAAATTATGTTAATTCCAGCGTTCCAGCACCAGTACAACGCTGGGCGCTGTACAGTTTAATTAATTCCAGCGTTCCACCACCAGTACAATGCTGGACGCTGTACAGTTTCATTAATTCCAGCGTTCCACTACCAGTACAACGCTGGACGCTATACAGTTTAATTTTGTAATTGGGAAAAAATGTTTTTCTCATTCTTTAACGCTTCATTGAACTGAGCTGAATGCTGGAGGTCCTCCGGTACTGTCTACATCATTGTTCGATGTGGTCTCCCCGAGCTGTTCTATTTCTGTGGTCGTTTTGCGAGATAATTTCTGCCCAAGCGAGAGTTGCTACAGCGCCATTTGACGCGTCCCACATCAGCTTGTCTATTCTGCACAAATTTTCAACATGGTCAAATTATTATTTTCAAAGTTAAATTTAGTACGCGTTTCTAAAACACGGAGCATAATACAAGGTTATAGGCTGTACTAGACTGCACGTCACCCCGTTGGGTCATTTTTTGTCTAAAACTTAGGAATTTGATACTGCCAAGTTTCGTTCTGAAGTTTGGTCTATCGAACTCTTCTGTGCGCCATGTTCTGAATTTATTTATCTTTATCGTTTTTATATTCAACCTTCTTGGCTCGAGGTCTTCGGTTTTCTTTGTCTGTCTAACTCTTTAAAAGAAAACCAGGGGGATGTACAGGGTGAACGATGAGTGAGGTACCTCTTTTATAAAATTATTACCGTAAAACTATGAATAGTTAAGAAATCAGGATCGTTTAAAATGAAAGAGGAGATACTAAAGTTATTTTTAGTGCATCAATGCTACCTAGAATATACGATTTTTTAGGAGTTCCTTACTTTCACCCATCGCGTAGGTGAGTTCATTAGCCAGTTAAACGAAGGTTTTCATTCGAAATGTCTCATTTCAAAATTCTTCTTTCCAATCAGTCCTTGTTAATTGAATTTTCTTCCATTTTCTTAGCTTGATAGATTCAGTTTTTTATCTATTAATTTCTTAGCACAAGTAGAATCTCGGTGGAGTCACGCAAGGGTTGTTTTTCTTACCTAAATGCTGTAAGAAAAAAAAAGTGGAAATTGGAGCTACATATCTACTAAATTCATTCGTGATATCTTTAAGTCCCGTTTGATCCTCTGATCATTCTTTATTATTTCCTATGAAATAGCCAAAGCCTATTCATTGCCGTTTGTATCAACNTATGTGTAATCGACCGCGACCGTGTGAATGCAACAACCACACGGACATCATATGATGGCAATGCCCGTTAACAGGTTAACCAGGACTTGACAGAAAGCCCCTTGTTAAGTTACAGAGAGAGGAATTTTGACCTTTATTATATTACCGAAGAGCGCGCACGGTTCCAAACAAGAAAATGGCCATTTCAACTTTGCTTCAGCAGCTCTGAGTCGCTGCCTGTTCTTCATAGACAGATATGTCCCACTCGATCGAATGCTCAGGGGTGTTGCAGCTAAGTAGTACAAAA
>VOMN01083063.1:0-14451 GCA_014899125.1 Orchestia grillus | reverse complement strand
TAACTGAAAATAAATACAGAAATTGCAATGAATGCTTCCAAACTATATTAATTCGCAAATTGAATATTTTTAAGCATGCTGCCAATAAATTTGCGCGTAGTTGTAGTCAAGTGGCCGAGGCCTACACGAATTGTAAGTCAAAGGAAAAAAGTAGGAGAAAGTTCAGTCCAAGGCTAGAAAGAGTATAACAATACGACTCAAACTTTCGAAAATGTTAGCAAGCTGATCTACCTGCGACCTCCTGGGAGTATCCATCAAACTAGAACACAACAGATAATTAGAAAAGAGTACTAGGTCCAACTGGAGCAAAAGTTTCGTTGGAAAGCGATTACAGCCGAATTGGGAACATTTATTTTAGAGATAACTCGAAGTTATAGTTAGAAATTGAAAAAGGTGAGGTTTTATACCCTCAGTGTAAGAATAAACTTAGACGCTTGTGACCCAGCATGGCCACTTAGGTTAGGCGCAAAGATCAGCAAAATTTAGCACAACCCTTTCTGAGGGGAAAGACGATTATAGTTCGGCACAAGGCCCATACAAGGAGGCATTTAGTCAATGGTAGGAAGGCTCACACCTCATGTTAAAGGGGCTTTTAGCCAACTAACAGGCTGCATTGAAGCCTTAGTTAAACCAGCTCAGAATTTTATCCGGCCTTATTGGGGTTATGCAACTTACAGAAAGCTGAATACCTACGAGGTCACCGACACGCGGGACTGAACTAATTGAGGTCACATAACAACATGCTATTTTAGTGAATTAAAGGATATAAGAAAACTGCAGGTGCGACGTTTCACAAAGCGAGCTAAACTGATAATAGTAAAGTAGAGAGATAGGGTCAGGCTCAGATAAGGAGTTTTCCAGGCTCCAGCAACGGACAGCAACTTTCAACTCAAAATTGCTCTAACTCGGTGCAGCACCGTCACTGACCGCTTTTTAAACACGCTTCATCTTCTTTTAAATTCTGCAGGTCACTTCCCTATGTTCTTGAACGTCTCTTCTGCACTCTCTCTCGATCTCTTCTCCATCGCTCCTCGAAGTACCTTCGTAGCCCCACGTGTCTACTTCTTCTAGCGGGTCAGGTTTCAAGGATGGAAGTTGTGTGTTTCGAAAATTCGTGATACGTACTTTCATAGATACGAATATAGCACACTTGGGACACTCAAAGCTCTTGGTAGAGCAACCTATGCGTTACTACAGGGTATGCAGACGCCCGCTTGTCTTGTCTATAATACATTTGTCCAAGGAGTTTCCGATTTATACAGAGCTGTTGGCGTTGGTAATAACTATTATTTTCATGACGAACTAATTTCTTTCAAATTTTGGACTCACAAGCTTTATTCCCTCATAGCCATTACAGTACTTCAATCGTGCAGAATGTTTTGTGTTTAATTAAGAAAAGAGTGTATCAAGCCATATTACCTCGTAGCGCGAGTGCGTCCTGGGTCTGCCCCGCTATACCTGGAAACATCGTCACGTTCAAAACCTCTCGACTCTTCCATGCCCCTCCTGGACCCGCAGTTGGCATGTTGAGTCCTCTCTTGCTCTCCTGCCTCTGCCACTGCGTTGCAGCGTGGCTCTCCTCTGAGTCGGTGAGTATCGAAAACCATTTCATGAGCACATTGGTAAAGGTGTGTTTTTTCATCATTTACGCAAATATCAACAATGGAAATATTTTATTTTCTGTATTTCTCAATGTTCTTTTGTAATTGATCGTGTAGGAAGCAACATTCTACTTTCGAAGCTCAAAAATCATGCATTTTTACCAAAGTGAAAAAACTGCTTGTATGTATATTGCGCATCGTTCCATCGAGGGAAAACCTCATCTGTTGTATATAATACGATTAGGTTCAGAATTAACCAAATAGATAAAAACATTAATTTGAAATTATTTTGTGTTAAAACTTCTGAAATTAACAATAACGTAAAAAAACATTTCATTATCTAAATGCAATTCATTAGCTAAACAAAAAAAGGCCCAGAAAAATTGAATAGATTTTCAAAAGGATGTAGTAGATTGAGAGCAAAAGGGCGCACCAACTCCCGTTAATAATTGCATACACAACTTAAAAAATTACTCAGGCTGGAAATGCTTTCTGCAAAAATTTTATAATGCGCATCTGGTTTAAACGTCTGCCTTATTCAGACATAATTATCTATTCTCTTTCCCTAAGTATTTTCCCCAATCTCTTAAAATTTCACGAGTGGTACAGTTTTTTTGGCAAATATCGAAGAAAATAGTCAACAAAAAATATACTCATACCTTGGATACAAAACGTTTCCTATGACAAACGATGTGGCAACCGCTCAGGGAAATGGCGCAATTAACACCAGTATTGTTAGGCATCTACCAACTCTTACGCAAATATCAACAAAGAAAATCTTGCATTTTCTGTATTTCTCAATGTTCGTAAATTAATTGATCGTGTAGATAACAACATGTAACTTTCGGCGCTCATCTGGTAACACATTGCAGGTGTTGCCCATTATAGGTTTAACCCTTGTCCGGCAGGTCTTCTGATAACAACGTATAATTTTCCGACAACTTTATTACCTTTAAAAGTGCGAGTTCACTCGGGAATGATTGGTTCACATCGTGAGAGGTCAAGGAAAGACGAGGAAACTCGTTTGAAGTTTTTTTCAGTCGAAAATTTGGCGAGTTTACTCCCCTGGGGCAAAATGGACAAGTTTGACAAAAACAAGTTAACTTGGTCTTGCCGGGGAAATATCATAGTTAAATAAAACCTAAAGACGTAAAAAGTACAGTGTAATTAGTGACTCCCAGTCGGAAATACAGTCGAAACTACTCGGTAATTGTCATCGAGTTTTTAAAGTGTTTGCCTCGGACTCTTTTTTGTTCTCAGTAATCGATAACATAATAACATCAGCTATAACGATAATAACATCAGCTTAATTTGAAAATTCAAAATTTCCCATGATAATGATAAAACTCTCTCTAAACGCTTCCTAATAAAAACCATGTTGCAGAGGCAAATGAAATTAATGTTGGATTTAAAAAAAATTAACGTCGCATGAAGCAAATAAAATGTATATGCGGATACAGCATAGTACTATTGTACTATTTTTATAAGCGCAATGTAGCACTTCTGTGTATCAAAATTCGTGTTAGCTGGATTGAAGACAATAGCTCCTCTAAATTATTAGCCATTATCTTTTGCGAAAAATAAACTTTTAAAGAGCATGCGTCACATATCGATGCTAAATTATAAAAATACATAGGATTTCTCAATAAGGGTAAAATTGTCTTACCTGAAGAAATGTTGAAAATATTGTACAAGATACTAATTCTTTCACATCTATCATACCACATTGCACAGTCTCATAGAATATAACTTATTAAAAAAAGTAATACATTTTTTACTCTACAAAACAGAAGTACATTAAAATCTAAATGAAATGCGAGCATGAAAATAATATATTTCGGATCTCAAATCAGATCTCAATTGGCTCCCATTTAAACGGTATTAAAGCTTGGATGGAACTCTTTGGCTGGTGACATTCGCGCAAAAACTTGCTCAAAGAATTCAAATCGAATCGGGATTCTATCTCTTATTTATATACATATGTATGAATGGAAGCACAATAACTGCTAAGTAATAGTTTTGCATTACATTAAAGCTCCAAATAACTTTGCTATTACTTTATAGTTATAATTAAATTAATAACAATTGTATTCCAGCTCTTGGAGTTCTAGTTTGGTATGATATTACCAATTGTTAATTCAAACGTCGTATTCCATTTTCTTACCTGAATCCTTTGCATATTTTTTTTAGTTTCATGTATTTTTAGCGTGAGTAATGATAGTTATGCAAGTTATATGCCTGGTCTAAGATATTGTTGCCATAAGCTGCCAGAGAAGTTACGGAACTTATTCAGGTCCATGAGTAGCAATGATTACAATTGTCCATTTTATAAGTCTAACAAAATCAATATTTCCAAGCTTATTGCCATGGTCGTGGTTAAGATTATTCAAAATTTTTGGTTTCATTAGGTTTGCTCTTGGAGAAGCGTTATTCCTTCATCGCGCGATCGTAATTCGAGATAGACTTACCCGAGTGTCGGAGTGCTGCTTCTAGTTCGAATGTTACTACTCGAGCGCGGGCGGAGGTAACCTTTTTGCCCAAGAGAGCCACGAAATCAAAATATTTTTAAGTATATCCACAGAGTAAAATAATAGAACAATGATTTATGTTTTCATTATATATTATTAAAACAGCTAAAGTTCATCTGCGAGCAAGATGCAGTCATCGAAAGGCCAAGATCAAGTTTAAAAGCCATAGGTTGCCAAACCCTGCCTAGATCGAGTAGTTGGAGCAAGGCGTGTGTTTTCAGGATAATATAATAATAAAGATAAACTTTTTTCAACAAAATTACCATTGATTTACTGGACTCATCCACACTCAAGATGAGGTTGTTTTGAAGAAAGAGAGTGAGGAAGAGTACCTGACAAACATGAACCTCTAAAAACTATTTGCATGATGTACAAGACAACTCAGTCATGTTGTGACATTTCAAGAAAAAGAAGCTACTTTTGAAAGAATTAAAATGCCAAAATTCTGCAAGCTTCAACCCCTGTGCTTACAGAGGTAATTATAAGCAGAGCCAGAATAATAATTGACAGATATTCTGATAAACGTTTCCAGTAATAAATTTTTGGGCTACTCTACTATACTAGTAGATGCGACCCGCCAAATATGGCAGAACCATTGACGTCAATTCTTAAGATACCCTCTTATTCACGGTAATTTTACATGATTCAATATTATTTTCAGTATCACTGATACAGACTGCCTTATCTGACAGTCTCGCTATTAGTTTAAGAATACGGACCCGAGAATTTTCTCCTATCTAAATCCTAAAGAGCGTGATGTACAGACGGACGGACGGGCAGGCGGGCTGACGTACCAAAGGACCAATCAATCCATTGTAATAACATTGAAAAAATTATGCACCGAAAATATAAAAATTGATTTAAGAAGACACCTGGCGTTTTTTTTCACAGGGTGGTCCAAAAAGATGTGTACACTGTTTGAATGTTTATTACTTTTTCGTTAAAGTAAGTGCAAAAATATTATCGGCATCAATTTCTTCAAAGTTAAATTTCCTATTCAGTCCAGTTGTAAAATATTTTGATACAGAATTTACTTGTTACACAATATACGTCACAGTGAAAACGACCTATTTGACCCCTGCACGGAGAAACAGAAATATTCTTTCCACAATAAAGAAAATTTCAAACATATTTGGAAATATGGCTTAAAATGTGAAAATAAACATTATAATTAAGCAATGTTGACATCTTTCTCTCCTTTTCTTCATCACTCGTCCAATAAGATCAGGATTTTTCTTAAGCGCATTAACGTGATGAGTAATCCTGTCTCTCATATTTTCCAAGTCTCTTGAGCTGTTGCGAGTACCAAGTTCTTCAAATAGCCCCAAAGAAAAAAGTCACATGGGGTGAGATCTGGAGAACGTGGTGGCCGTTCGATTGCGTGACCAATAAAAATCGGGGGTTCGTGAAAAGTTTCTCTTAAGAAATTTTGAACAATAATTCTTCTATCGCACAAGCGCTATCTTGAATCCACCAGTCACGATTAAAACTGTTCCTGAAGCCATCTCTTAGTTGTGGGACGATTACCTCAGCGAGGAGATTCAAGTAGTTTTTCCCAGTCATGTTACCTTGAAAGAAAGTAGGTCCAATAATATGACCTCTTCCAGTATGCCCAATCTACAATGAAAGCTTTTCGTGACAGTAGTTCTTTCGAAAGCGTTATCTGGAGCGTTTTTGAAGGAAGAATATGTTTTTGAATTTTGCCTGTTTACTAGTCCGTACAGATGAAATGCGATTCATCATTCACAATCATGTCTTTGACAAATCTTTCGTTTTTCTGTAAGAACCATTCACTGAAATTTCATCACCGTTCTAAATCACTTTCTGATACTTTCTGACAAATCTTTTCTTTCTAAGGTTATTGATTCCTAACTTTTTTAACGATTCTCTGGAACATTGATCTAGATAGGTTTGTTCCATGGCGTCGGGATGAAAGGGAAGAGGTTTTTTCAATTTTTGTTGGACCATTTGAATATTTTATTCAGTTCGTGCAGTTTTGAGTCAACCAGAATTTCCCTTATTCATGTTCAGAACAGTATCATGAGCTTGCCACTTGTCAATATTTCTTTTAATGGTCAACCTGGTTACAGTTTATCCATCAAAGGTAAGGTAAAACCGTCTTACAACTTGCAATATGTTTTTTGATTCAAAGAATGTTTCCACAACGAAGGATCGTTATTCTCTCGTTAGCTTCATGACCAAAAATCTAGAGTTTATTTGATTTGCTTCAAAGTGAACAATATATATGGAATAAAAGGATTATTCCGATTAGGGAAATGTTCGATTGTAGGTATGATAATCCTCACAATATTTAATTTTTTCGAATAGGAATGTTTTGAAAAATTTTTGTACTTACATAAATTAACGGAAGAGAACTTATTTTTCAAACAGTGTATACATTTTTTCGGGCCACCCTGTATAGTGTTAATGTATGAGGTACCACGCAGTTAATTAAACTTTAATTTCGACTCTGTCATGGCGAAAAAAATTCTAAAAATTTTAACCAAAGCTCACTGTTTAGCTAAGTTTAATCTCGCTTGATCTCGTGGCTAAACTGCGATGGTTGTATTTGATAAATATTTTCAATTGATTAATTCTCACGAAGTCGACAATGAGTTTGGTAGTCCTTACAAAATATCATATAAATGCTGCATTTTAACCTGAATGATGAAGCAATGAAAAAACTGTAGCAGCTACGTACGCAGCAGTTTTGATCTTAAAGAACTTCTATATTGCAAGTATCTATCTCCCCCCCAAAATGGGAAAATTCGTGAATGTTTCTTGAACTTCGTCAAATGTGATAAGGAAGGGGCAAACTGTCAGTTATTTCAGGACCAGTTTTGAAGACATATTTTCGTTAAGTGTTGCGTCTGTTTCAGAAATAAAAGCGCAATTTTATCGGAATTATTATTAATCTTAAAGACTCATAAAAAATATTTGGTCAGTTTGAATTCTGAAAATTCGTATGATCTTATGTTTTACGATTTATTTTTATCTTGAGCTGTCCTACCAATAACTATCACAGCACATTATTGTAACACAGTGTGATTTTTGGTCAGCGGTACCCATTTTCCTATTGCTTATGAGGCCAATTTTGTCTCAAAATGGCCATCAAGAATGCAAGTTCAATTCTTTAAGTAAATTACACTTGAGGTCAAAGTCACTGGCTTCTTGAGGAATGCTTAGGCGCAATAAACATCAACGCAAGATTATTTTCCAGTAAAGTTCAGAAAGATAGTACAATATACTGCACTGTGGATACAGTTTTTCTTTTCTTTACTACAACAAATCATTTGTTCTTATCCGTTATATTCTAATACTTGGCATAACTATGTTTTAAAAAGTGAGTGCTGAAAACTATTGCTAATGCTCTTCACGGTACAATGAAGCTTACTGGCAATAAGTCTGTAACTGGTGAAATTACCGATTTGTTTGAAGTGAACGTAAATTGTGCATGGAACTCAGAGCGATGCCTGGCCGTGAATCGAGTGCAGTGAGTGGCTTCCTAGTCTGGACTGACAACTCATCTCCTCACACACCACTGAGCTCTCTGGCGTCCGCGCCAAAACCAGTCGCAACTTCTGTCCGTGCCTTCGTGTTCGCCTGCTGCTCTGACCATCACGTACACAAAATGAACTTTGAATTTTGAACATAGTGTGATGATACTGATTAGAAGAAATGCAAGTGCAACTGAATTCAACTTGAAAACTTTGCATAGTTATTTGTTACAATGCTTTCCTGTCTTCAAGCAATAACAGTAAACTATTTTGACTTAATTCATAGGTAATTTCCCCGTAAGTTTATGTTGACTTTTTGTTCTTTATACTTCACTCATTTTATATTTGAGTAGGTTCTGTGCATCAGTTTCTATTTGATGTCAAATTTTTTTTTAAATTCAACTAATCTTGCAATAATATTTTCAGAGGAATAATTAGAAACATGCAGTAGAACGTGCTTAAGATAACTAATTTGCATATTTTCATGCATCTGAATGTTAATATTTCAACACGATCATATTATTATATTTCAAGGTGAAGTTTTAACAGCCATTTTTTAAAACTGTTAGCTATATTTAGAACGAACTTCCAGAGTATTATTATAGGACCGTTCCCATAGTATATTATAAATATTGATTACCTACACTTGATATTTACCGCCAGAAAATAAGGAGCAGCTTTAAATTGCATGCGTGCTTGCAAATAGCTTCTTTACTTAATCGTGCTGCTGATAATGAGTTATAAGGTAAAATAAAGCTCAAAATGCCGTGCTTTGAGATAAAATGCACTGCAAAATGTGATATTTTGAGATAAAATAAGGCACATCGGGTAAACCATCATGTTCAAGAACCAAGCGTTTCGTATCTATAAAATATAAAAAGACCATCTATGTTTTAAGAAGAACTATGTAATAAGCATAAACAGACACTACCAAAAAAATAATTTTAAGAACTAAAATAACTCGAATTTACTAACTAAACGATAAACATTTTGGTTAAGTTCTTACATTCTACCATTTCCTGTCATGTTGCCGTAATCAAAATAGACCTATAGTACCTCGTCGCAAGTATCTTCGGCTTACAGAGAAAATATATGAATATTTATTAAATATTTGAATTTACAGAGTTAACAGCCCTTAACAAATATGATACAGACAGTATCGGCTTTAAATACTTATTATATTATACATATTTTATAACCTATGATTTTGTATTATTTGTTCCTTAGTTTAGATGGTGTATAAAAAATTAAAACAATATTGGGTCGGACCTGCCTATAAAGCAATTTTTTTTCGTACAAGCAACAAATTAGTGATTAAATAATAAACTTACCGTTGAATATATTGGCTCCACTAGTAGTATAAGTTAAAAATAAGAGTTATAAGCCCATGGGAATAGAAAAAAACATTTATCTTGATATTGTAGACCAAACGCAGCATACAGACAGCATAAAGAAAAAACACTACAGGAATTCCAATTGATGATTTGAAGAAATAGTTATAAAACTAAAATTATACACTGCATTGGCTTTGGATAATGGCAACGATACCATTCATCATATATGTTTTATGTCAGCGTGTAAAAAAAATTTTGCACTCATGAATAGTTACAAGTAATTTTTTGAAGTTCTCCCGTATGTTTTCTTGCAAGAAACTCGGCTTGTTCATTAGCAGTGTTGATTTTTTTAATATTCGTAGTTTGAAATTTTGCACAAGAACAAAAATTGTAAAATCATTTTACGTGTGTAACTGCACTCGCAACTAGAATGCAAGGGACGTGAAAAACGGGTCGAATGTTGGTAAAATATTTTTTGGCACGTACTCGTATGCTAAAAAAATATTATCTTGCGGAAGACGAGAAAACTTTGCAAGTAGTTTTTGATTCACCATTTTACGCAAATTATTTTTTAATTCTAATTTCTCCTCTAAATAAGTTTTTGTGTATCACAAAATAATACAGGAAGGGGCCCAGAGCTTGCAGTTCGATACGAAAGGAGAGATAAGGAAGTTGTTCAACAACTTTAAAAAAAACATGAATGTTGATGCTAGTCTGCGCTCCGATAAAATCGCGTGTTAAATAACTTAATTAACGAAAGAATTAACTAGCTGAAGAATTAATTAACTTTAGTCGATAGAAATCACCCCTTGCCATTTAGATGGTACGTTTTTGCTTCTTCTATTTTGTCGTTTTATATGGGTCTATCCTCTCTTGATTCTGACTTCTGTTTCTATGAACAATTTCACTTTGAAGCCTACAAATACGAGTACAAGAAACTCTCAGCACGAAGTTGACGTATGTATCACAGTGCCATTGCTCAGTTCAAATTAAGAGTAATAAAAGGGAACTCTGATGGCTTCTTTTACTAATTATCATCATAGTGAGCTTAGTACGTGCAGTTTGACCAAAATAACCTCAGACCAACGCAAGCTGAACGTATTGTATTATTTTTGGCTCGCGTAGTACAACAAGAAAAATACCGTAGCGCGTAAAGCTTTTCTTTCAACGAAAACTTGTCTCTCACCTTCTAAACACCGATGCATGTGGTAGAATAAGCAAAACCTTAATGTTTTTCATTACGTAAACAATTCACCGGGAGAGAAAGCCAGGCTATTGGTCATTGAATTTCTTACAGTGTTATTGTGTGTTGACTATTGTAGCTTGGTCTAGGAAAATCTACCTTGATGTCTTCAAAAACAGCTGAGAAACTGTTGGATTTCGTGTAAGATCGTAGCTTAGTCTAGGAAAATCTACCTTGATGTCTTCAAAAACAGCTGACAAACTGTTGGATTTCGTGTAAGATCGTAGCTTAGTCTAGGAAAATTTACCTTGATGTTTTCAAAAACAGCTGACAAACTGTTGGATTTCGTGTAAGATTTGATTCAAGAAAATGAATCTCTGAAAACCCGTTCCGCTGACGTTGGAGACAGAATGCTTTATGAATCTCAGGTACCTCATAATGAAAAATTACCCCAGCATATTAAAAATGTCCGTTGTTGAAGGATCCTAAGACAGATATGGCATACTGCTATGAAACTCAAAAATACAAATTATATGATGAAAACTTACAAAAAGGTATTGAAAAAACCAGTAACTTATCTATGCATCTTCTGTGTTAATTCGATGACTGTGTCGATATATCAATAATAATGGCACTCACTTTCAAACACAAGGAATTCAGTTTATGCGAAACTACAAAGAATAAGCTTGTTAGAGTAAATTTATATTTAAGAGCATCAAGGTGCTTTCCTTCCGGCCAGTCAAATTCATTTATGAGGCTGTAATGCATCTAAGCACCGGACGGTGTCCTGAATTTGTAGGACATAGTTCATCTAGTATTGAAATATGGAGCAGATTATGGGCTTTATTCTGAAAGAATTTTCTTAATTTTCATTCAATATAACCTTCAACATTATTCTCTTGAACAATGTCGACACTTGAATTGCCTTCACTAAAACAGCAGCGCTGCTGCTATAAAAATATTGTCGTAGGTTCTGACTTTGAAATCACTCACTCGTTGCTCAAGACAAAACCATTTTACCCACTTTAAAACAGGTTTTACCTTTTCTGTGCCAAGATTTTACTTGTATCAAATCTTTGCGCTTCATTTTACTGTTGAATATCTTATATTAATTGATTTTATTTTTTCAATCACTCTCAAACTTAATACGAATGTATTCAGCATCACACATCAACAACATTTCAGAAAATTCAAAATACAAATTTCCAAATAATATACTCCCATCGAATGAATTCAATATTTGAGAATGAAAATGGGTTCCTCGCACTAAAAATTAGTCATCTGCTACTAATATAGCGTAGAACCTTCGCGAGCACGAATAATGGCAATTCTGAGCAGCATTGAGTCTACAAGTGTCCTAATTGGTCGATTTAGACCACTAGTGCAACAACTGATCTCTTTGTGCGGTCATAGTTTGAGGACGATCAAATCGGCGTCTAACATGACGTTCTAGGTAGTCCCACTTCTTTTTTATTGGAATCCTGTGTGGGGACTTAACTGGCCAATCTTAATTCTAAACATGACTTGAATGACTGTCATACTAACTATTGACAGTTTTAGCTTGATGCGCCTGGTAGCTGTCATCCTGAAATATGGGCAAAGCAACATACCTTTTTCATTCAAGTATTGTGCAAATGGTAAAACTAGGTTATCTACCAGCTCAATGAAGCCATGATGGTTCAGTTTGACGGATACCTCAAAGAAAGGACCTACTTATGTGTAGGTGGAACAGCCCTAGAATATGACAGACTCCTTTCCATTGTATCGCCACTTGCACACAGGCTTCATTAAAGGCTTCATGAAGTCTTAGAAACAGAATCGGGATTCAAAGGAGGGGTATTGATGGCAGAAGTTAACATCGGCTGTTTACGAATCTACTGTTTATATCAATTGCATAAAGTTCCCTACGAATAGTTCGTTCAAAAACAGCAGAAGAACGGCCATCATTGACATTTAGCAGTAATTCCTTCCTTGATGCGAGGCGATTTCGGTCAACAATTCGAGCCTCACCAAAATTTTATCGGTTAGAACTTTTTCTGACTACAATTTATCTTGAATTACCTTAAGTAACGGATTATTTCCATTGTTGACAGGACTGAATAACGGTGCGGCATGAAACACCAGCGAATTTCGCAACTTCCTCCACTTGGTGTCCCTCAGCCGCCAGACTAAATGCAATAGCCCCTTTTTGCCATTCCTGAGTCGTCTTGCTTTCGTCCCATCGTTGTGAAGCAATTAAGAAACAAGTCAAAACCTTCCAGCTCTGAATGAAGACTGATGTATCTCCTGTACTTGCATATAACCTAAACTTCTGTAACAGATTTAAAAATCGACTGATGAACGTTCTAAAGACCTGGAACTCGTATGCAATTGATGACTAATTGTTTGTCCAGGGAGCATATGTATGTGAATTAGTTATGTGGTTATTTCAATTTTATGTTTCTATAATTGTCAAGTTTACGTATATTTTTAAGATAGCAAAATTTTATAGTCGTATTCAAATAAGTCAGAAAATATATTTCGGCTTTAAAATGGGATTCATGATTATGAGCAACAATTTTGAGTTAACCTAACCTTATCAAAATGGATTTCCTTTTGATACTAAAATTTAGTACGATAAAATCATAAAGTCTACTCTCTTTGAAAGATATTCTTTCAATTTAAAGTTAAAATTGTTTGGTTGTGTTGATGCTATAAATCACTTAAATTATTAAAACATGAATTCCTTGTATATGTATTGTTCATGTGCATTTACCTATTTATGCATACCTGCATATATGTATGTGTATATGCTCGCCCATATTTATGTATGAGAAAGATTGAATTGTCGATTTTTTGCTTTGCCTGCACGAGATTTGAACAGCCTTGGTTGTAATATCGCTATTCTAAAGATTTGTCGATTTTAGTGTTTCGTAGCAACTGGTTAATGTGAAACCTGAATGTTCCATGTACTACAACTCTATTTTGGACTATCGATATTTTATTTAGAATTTTAAACGTGATAGATTTTTCGCTTTCATTTTATATTCTCGATTCTCAAGTATAATTTAAAACCAGCAACTTAGAACTCGTATCGTATACTACAGTCTCTCCCTTATCTTTGTATATTTAGTTCAGGAACTTTTATTTCATTGCTTGGAAAACCAAATATTATTTCATGATACACTCGATTAATCTATGAAGAAACGACATTCTCTCTTTTTCATGGCCTCTCTATGGTAGAATTTCGTCGGGTCATGGCTCGTAAGCGTTTCACCAGTAGTTTTGCTTCGTATGTTTGGCAATACTAAGCATTTTGTAGAGCAGTATAAAGGTGAAAATCGCTTGGAGTAAATTTTAATAAATCTCGAGACTAACCCCGAATAAGGAAGCCTTAGTCGAATATATTTTCTTGCGTGATTTATGTGGTCTTGCGTTATCAATAAGAAAAACGATTATTATCTAGCCGTGCGTGTTTTTCTCAGTATACTTTCAGTGATACATTGCAAATATTGACTGAATAAATTTTTTAATACGTACTAAAAATATGGATAAGATTCAGTTTCTTAGCTCAACTTACGACGTCCACTTATATTGAAGATTAGGGCATGAACAACCAGTGCACGCTAATATTTGGATAGGTTTTATCGATTAAGGTTTAAAGGTTCACTCGAAGTTTAAAATACGGAATTTCATGTAACTTCTAGTGAACGAAAGTAGCTTGTTACTCAAGCAGGCTGAAAATATCACTGAAGTTATTTTTAAAATCCCTATTATTTGCATTCTATAAAGCTAAATCTTTCTCGATAGGTAGTATAAAAACAGAATGATAGAGAATCCAACATTTATACTAGAAATAATGCCAAAGTTATCTGAATAAACATTTATCGTACAATTTCATTTTAAATAGTCATTTTCTCTGCATTCATTTAGCCTGCCGCCAGTCCTCTCAGCCCTGCACCGGGGTAGTGCGAGACCTCAAGTGGGTCCTCGCATCTGGGTCTCAAGGACACCGGAAGCTTCAAAACTTTTTATCTCTAAAGCAATCTGAAGGTGACTGAGCTGACGGTCTTAATGGAAAACTCTAGGTTAGGGTTTTCAAAAATTATGTCCATTTCCTGTTCCTGTACCTAGCCAATAGAAAACATCGAATAGAGCAATCTTACGAGTCAGGTTTGTCGTAAGTTGTATGAATATTTCCTTTACTTATCCCACTACAACAGGCATCTCTGGCATGTGCGAATGAATTATTTGAAATATTTAATAATAGAGAACTTTACCGTCTTTCCTCTCTACACTCGTACCACACCTGGTACAGTATAAGGTCGG